>PVJS01042016.1:0-17618 GCA_004027185.1 Glis glis | reverse complement strand
CGCACTCTCTCTCTCTCTCTCCCTGTCTCTCTCTCTCTCTCTCTCTCTCTCTCCCTGTCTCTCTCTCCCTCTCTACTTAGTGAGGCCCTCCGCAACTTCGTGAGACCCGGTTTCAAAATAAAGTATAAAAAAATAGGGCCGGGGGCGTAGCGCAGAGGTAGAACGCCCCTGCATTCAATCCCTGGTACCACAAAAAAAATAAAAATAAAAAATAAAAATAAATAAAAAGTGCTGGTGGTGTAGCTCAGAGGTAGAATGCCCCTGGGGTCAATCCCGAGTACCACCAAAAAAAAAAAAAATGGTATCTACTGAGACTTGGGGATGGCTTCCCTTTTTTGCACTGAACACCTTCCCACACTGAAGCTGGATGCATTTATCAGATCCTTAAGCTTTTCTTTAAAATATCAAATCCAGAGAAAACAGGAAAAAGGACCTGGAGGTTGGAGGTGGGGAAAACTGTCTGCCTGTATGTTTACCTTTCGGGAGAAAAAGAGAAACCCAAGCTCTATCCCCAGAGGAGGAGTTGCCAGGCTGCGGCAAGCCCAACCTTTCTTGCCTTAGGGAAAATATTTATTTTCCCAGGATAACATCAGTCTTGACATACAAGACCAGGTTGCTGCATTTGTTTGCACAGGTCTAAATCCCACTTTTATTTTGGTATTGGCTAGGGAAATAATACCCATCAACTCCTCCGTTAGGGAATTGAGTTTGGAGTTGCTATGATATTAGGCTTACCGCCCCTCCATTTCATCCTCTCCTGAGTTGATGAGCGGATCAAGGGCCGTGGCAAATGGGAAGTGAAATCTTTTGGCACGTGAGGTTCAGGGGCCTGACCCATCTGCTAAGACCAAGTACACACTATAAATTCTTACACTTTTCAGCTACAATATGAAGGCCACAGAGTAGCCACAGGAGAAGTGCAAAGATAGCGAGAGAGTTGGGCTGCCCCCAGAGGCATCTCAGGGCTGCAGCAGGGGTAAGAGGAAGCAGAGTGACCCTGCTCTCATGCACAAAGTTTCACAAGCAGTGACCCACCCACCAGATAATTGGCCCCACCTGGGTCCTAAATTCAGACCTAAGCAGGAAGTCTTCCCTCTTCTTATAGAGGAACAAGAGGGAAGAATGGAAAGTATGTTACTCAGCTGTCTGTTACTGTAACAAATACCTGAGCTAACTTAAAGAGATGAAAGGTTTATTTGGGCTCACAGTACTGGAGTTTTCAGTCCATGACCAATTGGTCCCGTTGCTCTGGGCCTACTGCAAGGCAGAACATCACAGTGGCAGCATGAAACAGAACTGTTCACCTCATGGCCAGGATGCAAAAAAGAGAAGAAGAGGAAGGAGCTGGTGTCCCACTGTCCTCTAAAAGGGCACACCCCTAATGACTCAAGACTTCCCACTAGGCCCCATTTTTGTGTGTGTGTGTGTGGTACTGGGGGTTGAACTCAGCGGCATTCTTCCTCCAAGCTACACCCCCAGCCCTATTTTATTTATTTAGAAACAGGGTCTCAGGGTCTCACTAGGTTGCTGAAGGTCTCTCTAAGTTGCTGAGGCTATCCTTGAACCTGCAATCCTCCTGTCTCAGCCTCCCAAGTACTGGGATTACATACGTGCACCACTACACCTGGCTTAGGCCCCACTTCTTAAAATTTCCCTTACTACCCAATAACACCAAGCTGGGGACCAAGGTTTTAACAAACGGGCCTTTGGGGGACATGCCATATCCAAAACTATAGCAGAAAGGGAGGCAATTTTACCTCCAGTTAAAATAACAAAAGGAAATTATTCAGAAGATATAAACCTAAGGACTTAAAGACCACAGAAAAGCAGAATTCTCTTTGTTCAAAACTGGGGGTTGTGTACACAGCTTCTTTACATGTTTTACCATCTTTAGACAACCTAAGTAGAATAAGTGGCATTACGTAACACAAAGAGCCCCATCACCACTATTTCATATCTGTGTTGACTCAGAGGGCACACAAGAGTCCTGAAGTATGGTGGAGGTCTTGATTGTGAATCGTCCTAAGAGCTCTGTAACACTCCTGAGGGTCCATCTGGGATGGAGCCTAGGTTTCACATACTGACACTCTGAACTTCACAACAACCCGATTGACTGCCATTATTAAGTCCGTTTTGCAGATATGCACACTGAGTTGTAGAAACCAGGTAGAGCCCTCGGGTCCCACCGTTTGTGTGGCAGGCTGGCTCCAGACCCGGAACCCTCACACCTTGCCCTTAACTCCCTCTGTCATTTCCCAAACTCCTTTTAGGCTGTTGTTACAGTTTATTTGGAATTCCAGCTCTTGTCGGCTGGCTACACTTTACCCATGGTCTAATGCAAAATGAATCTTTCATAATACCTGTCATACAATAAAACCGAGAAAGGAACAAAGCCCACAGCCCTGTTCAAGTTACCAGCTGTTTTCCATCTTGAGAGAGGGGAGAGGAGTCTGAGAGTTGGCCCTGCCAGGGAGTTGGCAACATTAGTTTCTAACCACTGAGGTCTATCCTAAGAAGGGAAGGCTCTTAGGTGGCTGCGCTGAAAACGGGGAGGATTCACCAGTTTCTAAAGACTGTGTCCGTGAAGACAACCACCAGCAGAGGCCGGTCTGATGATAAGCTTTCTACAAAGGTCTGCGGAACAGAGCTGGGAAAGCCAGTGTAATCCAGCCCCAGCATCCAAGCGCGCAGAGATCAAATCAACTAGCGGTTAGAGGATGCGGGTTACTTTATCACCATGACACTGTGTATTAGTTGGCGAGGGCCGCCATAACAAAGTGCTGAGTGGCTTAAACAACAGAAATTGATTTGCTCGCAGTTCTTAAGGCCAGAAGTCTGAGATAAAGACATCGGCGGGGCTGGTTCCTTCTGAGGCCTCTCTGTGGCTCGCAGGTGGCTGTCTTCTCCCTGTGTCTTCACACAACTTCCCTCTGTGTGTGTCTGCATCCTGATCGCCTCTTCTTATAAGAACAATATTCTGTAACGTAATTACCTCTTTAAAAACCTGATCTCCAAATATGGTTATATTTTGAGGTATTGGAGGTTAAAACTTCAGCATGTGATTTTGTGTGTGGGAGGGAATACTGGGGATTGAACCCAAGGCATTCTACCTCCAAAGCTATACCCCCAGCCCTATTTTACTCTTTTATTTTGAAACAGGGTCTCACTAAGTTGTGGAGGGTCTCACCAAGTTCCTGAGACTGGCCTCAAAATTGCAATTCTCCTGTCTCGGCCCCCCAAGTACTGGGATTATAAGCTTGCACCACCATGCCCAGCTTCAACATATGTAGGGACACAGTTCAGTCTGTAATACACTGTATGGTATTTCTTAGTGAAGATGTGGTTGTTGTTTTTACTACTTTGTTTGCTGGCCTTTTCCCCCCAATGCTGGGGATGAAATCCAGGGCTTTGTGTGTGCTAGGCAAGCACTCTACCACTGAGCCATATTCCCTGCCCTGCCTTTTGTCTTTACAGAAGGACAGCCAACTCTGGATTCTGGCCTGGGGGAGATCCGGGAGGAATTCTCAAGTGAATCAGACCTCAGGGTCTTGGTGAGCAACACTTGGAATGGCTTTAGATGGAAAACTCTTCAGGAGGAACTGAATACCTGCAGGAGGCCCTACAACTTCAAAAACGTGCAAGTGGGAGCCTTGATAAAAGGCATGCCATCGAGGTAGAGAGGTGAGAATTGGGGACAACGGCCATGTCTAGAAGGTACATCAGGCCCAGGCCAGTGCGTCTACTCCGGGTAGCTCCACCTGTCTTCAAGAGTGACAGTGGTAAGAGCTATATGAAGACAGAAAAGCCAGCTAAGTGTGGTGACACACACCTGTAATCCCAGTACTTTGGAGACTGAGATAGGAGGATGACAAGTTCAAGGCCAGCCTCAGCAATTTAGTGAGACCTTGTTTCAAAATTTTAAAAATATAAATAAATAAAAGTAAAAAAGGATTGTAAAAAGGGTTGGAAGTGTAGGTCAAAGGTAGAATTCCCCTGGGTGCCATCCCCAGTACCAAAAATAAAGAAGACAGTAAAGGCTATCAGCTGCCTAGTACCAGATGGGGAAATGTCGAAATGTCCAGCTAGAGAGTGAATGTGTCCCCAAGTGCTCAGGTGTGGCTCCTTGAGAAGATGAAGGCAGCTGGGTCACTGTCAGCTTCTCACAGTTTCTGCCTTGAATTGACACTAAACTGGAAAAGCTGCATCTCCTCCCTCTGTATATCTGGGTAAGAAAACCAGAAAAGAATCGTGAAATTCCACCAGACCACAACGACCTACCAGCCCTGTGGTTCACTGGCTTGAAACGCACAGGGTTTGCTCTGGGAAATAATTACCCTTCCCATCCAAAGGCCCAGCTTGCAACATCTGAAAGCATTAAGTGATTCATTAACAGAGAAACATTCTTTTCTTTGGAGTCTCAACAGCAACTCAGGAGACCCCTGAAAAACTGGCAGGACGGACAGAAGGCCCTGCCTAATGGTACACTAAGTCGTGACTCTGAAGTTAGCTAATAAGCATCCTGTACACCCAAGAGGACCTCCCAATCGCGGTTGGAGCCGGCCAGCTCTGGCCTCCCCAGGACGCAGGGTCTGCTGTAACAGTTGGAAAGTCTCCTCATTTGCTCATGAAGAATTTGTGGCAGAACATGCAGTACTCTCAAAATGTTACTCGAGAGGCTCCAGAAACAAGGCTCTGGGCTCCGGAGTTTAAATGAGTAATAAAGCAGATTTCCTACAAATGTTACATTGTGATTAATGATCCCAAAGATACCTCTTTGACTGTCAACTCCAAGAGACAAGATGGGGAGCAAAACACTCCTCTGCTTCTGAGCTGGAGATGGGGGGGGGCAGAAGGATCCACACAGGTTCTCTTGACTTTGTGCAGTTGCTTTTCAAAGTGCAGCCCAGGGCCAGCAGCATCACTGTGACTTGGTAGTGTTTGCCATTAGTTAAAATGCAGGTTTGGGGGCTCACCCCTGACCTGTTGCATCACAAACTCAAGTAGGATCCAGCAATTTCCCTCCAGTGATTCCGAGGCACACTCAAGGCTTCAAGATGTAAACTTATGTTAAACGTTATCAAATTATATATTTCAAGTATGTATAGTTTACTATACATCAAGTAACCTCAATAGAGCTATTAAAAATATCCAAAAATATCACTGTTGACTTTGGTTTCCAATAACGTCAGAGTATTTTATATAGACTAACCCTCCTGGCAGATAATGATTATCAAGATTGAACAAAATTTTTTTTAATTATTTAAAGGTACTAAAGAATGACCAAAAGAAGGCTAAAAAGCAGGCTGAATCTAGCAGAAGCATCCTTGAAAGACAACTGTAGCAGGTAAGATTTATGACTTTGCAGCACACACCCCAATATAAATCCATCTAGGGTGCCAGAAAGCCACAGCCTTAACCAGTTTGAGGTATCAAGGGAAAACTTGGGGAGCTAGCCAGAAAGTGAGAGATGAAGTCCTGTGTATAAAATCCACCCAAATCCTTGGCTGATTAGTAAACTGCACATAGGTATAACTGCACACAGAGACCACAGGGGCTATGAAGGGAAAACAGCAGACAAAAGCTGAAATAAAAAATTGGAGATATCAGCAGCTACCTAGCCAGCACAAGGGACTGATTCCAAATTTCAGTCCGAAGCCAAGGTAACCAGCTATTAAAAGGAATATAACAGGATCCAGTGTTGCCACAACATGTGTTTAATAATGTCCAGAAATTGATCAAAAATCACTAGGCTTGCAAAGAAATCAGAAAATAAACTTGAGGAAAAAAAATCATTTAAAGAAAATCAACCCAATGATGACTCAGATGTTACAATTAGTGGATAAGGACTTTAAAGCAGATATTATACATATATTTACATTTTTACATAAATATATACATAATGAATAAAGATATGGGGAATCCCAGACTCAAAATTACAGTTACTAAAAAAAAGGGAACCAAGCCAGGTGTGGTGGAGCACGCCTGTAATCCTAGTACTTGGGAGGCTGAGACAGGAGGATCGCAGGTTCGCGGCCAGCCTCAGCAACTTAGTGAGACCATGTTTCAAAATAAAAATTAAAAAGGGCTGGGGGTGCAGCTTGGAGGTAGAACCCCTGGGTTCAATCCCCAATGTCTGTCTGTCTGTCTGTCTCTCTCTCTCTCTCTCTCTCTCTCTCTCTCACACACACACACACACACACACACAGGAGCAAATAAGAATTCTAGAAGTGAAAAGTACCCTAACTGGAATGGGATTAACAGCAGATTGGAGACAGCAGTAGAGTCAGTGAACTTCCAGATAAATCGATAGAAACCATTCCATTTAAAGAACAAAAGGGAAAAAAAGATTAAAAATAAATGAACAGAGCCTCGGAGACCTGTGTGACAAAATCAATCAGTTCATCATACACATAATTGGAGTACCAGAGAAGAGGAGGGAGAGAATTAGGTAGAAAAGAATGTGAAGAAATAGACCCCAAAACTTCCAAATTTGGTGAAAGACAAACATAGTTTCAAGAAAATCCACAAAACCCAAGTAAGATAAATATTAAGAAAGCCACATGTTAAAAATCTTGAAAGCAGAGAAAAATGGCACAGTACAGACATGGGAACAATAATACAAATGAAGAGAACTTCTCATCAGAAGCCATGGAGGTGAAAAGACAGTATAATGATATTTTTAAAGTATTAAATGAAAAAACTGTCAACCCAGAATTCTATATGCAGCAGCACTATCCTTTAAAAATTAAAATGGAAGCCAGGGGTGGTGGCGCATGCCTGTAATCCCAGTACTCGGGAGGCTGAGACAGGAGGATCACAATTTTGCGGCCAGCCTCAGCAACTTGTGAGGCCTTCTGCAACTTAATGAGGCCCCGTTTCAAAATAAAAAGTAAAATAGGAATGGGGGTGCAGCTCAGAGGTAGAACACCCCTGGGATCAATCCCCAGTACCACAAAAAGAAAAAAAAATGAAAATGAAATAGACATTTTTAAATGAACAAAATTAGAGAATTTGTCACAAGCGGACCTGCACTACAAGAAAACCTTAAAGAAATTTCTCCAGCCTGAAGGGAAATGACTCTGGACAATATCTCAACCACAGAGCAAAGAATGAAGATCACTGGAAATGAAATGCTTACGGTGTTCTCTGAATTAAAAACAGAAGCCAATTTATTTATTTCATTTCACATATTTATTAGGTGAAAAATGCTTAATATTTTCAGCCAGCAGAGAAATGCAAATCAAAACTACCATGAGATTCCATCTTACCTCAGTCAGATGGCTATTATTAAAAAAATAACAAATGCTAGCGAGGATATGGAGAAATATGGAAGATACCTGCTAGCGGGAATATAAATGAGTAGAGGCGCTATGGAAAATAGTATGGGGGTTCCTCAAAAACTAAAAAAATAGAACCACCGTGTATTGGACAGGGTTCACTAGATTAACAGAATTCACAGAATGAGTATATTTGAAAAAGGGATTATTTATCAGATGGGCTTACAGTTTGAAGCAATGTAGTCCCAAGTTCTGACTGCACGTGGAGAGTCAGAGGAACCAGTAGCTGGTCGAGCGGTCTAAGAGTTGGAGTCTTAGGATCGGAGCAACCACTAATTCAGTCCCAGTCCAAGACGTGAAGATCAGGAAGCTCTTCGGAGAAACGATGGTGAAGTTTCAGTTTGAAGGGCTGGAGGCCGAGAAGATCAAGCTCTTCGGAGAAAAGCGAAACCGGCGGCTAACAATCTCAGGCGAGAGCAGATGCGTTTTCCTCGGAAAGAGTCGCACACACTCTACGCAGCTTCTCCCTCTTTTATCTAAGTCCGCACCTATCAGAATCCTGCTGCCTACATTCAGGGCAGGGCTTTCTGTTTAATCTGCTGTTACACACCCAAAGTCACATGATCTTGGGTGTGTCATGATCAGGTGAAGTTGACAAACTAGATTGACTATCACATACCATATGACCCAGCTATACCACTCCTGGGTATATATCAAAAGGAAAGTCAGCATACGATAGAGACACCTGCATACCTATGTTTATTGTGGCTCAAGTCAAAATAGCCAAGAATCATCCTAGGTGCCCATCCAGAGATTAATGGATAAAGAAAATATGGTATGCATGTGTACACACACACACACATGCATGCACACACACACACACACACACACACACACACACAATGGGGCATTATTCAGCCATAAAGAAGAATGAAATTTTGTGATTTTCAGGAAAATAGATGGAACTGGATTAAACCATGTTAGTAAAATAAGTCAGATAAAGACAGACAAGCATCATATGTTTTCCTCTCATGTGCAGAAATTTAAAAACAAAAGGATGACATGAAAGTAGAAGAGAAACTATTAGGACTGGGAGAGGGGTTGGGGGAAGACGAGGAAAGGGGAGGGCTAAAGAGAGTAGAAGGGAAGGTGGACGAGATCAATGTACATTATATGCAGGTATGCAAATGTCACAGTGAAGCCTATTAATTTGTATATTAATAAGAGTTAATAAATAAGAGTTTTAAAAGAGTTAATAAGAGTTAATAAATAAGAGCTAATAAATAAAAATTTTAAAAGACAGAGGCCACTAGAAAATACATGTTTCAGGTTACTTAAATCATCAGGCGAGCAAACCTTACCATCATCATTTGTTCTTATTAACTTAAATAGAAATAAATACATGTTTCACAACAAATTTTAGTATTATTTAAAAGTGCAATAACTCTTTCCAAAACATTTCAGAAGTTTTGACTTAAATAAAAATGTTCTGAATCTGTAGATTACATTCACTATACTGTACTCATTATTATGTATATAGAGACTATAATCTATAGCTTAGATTCAGTTGGATGGTTTTACTCCAGTTTCTTGACTGAAACCAAATGTTTCAGGATGAAATAATGAAATAATTTTAATAATAATTTTTTTGTGTGTGGTACCAGGGATTGAACCCAGGGGCATTCTACCTCCGCGCTACACCCCCGGCCCTATTTTTTTTATACTTTTTTTTTTTTTTTGCGGTGCCAGGGATTGAACCCAGGGGCGTTCTACCTCCGCGCTATGCCCCCAGCCCTATTTTTTTTTTATACTTTATTTTGAAACCGGGTCTCACGAAGTTGCAGAGGGCCTCACTAAGCAGAGAGAGAGAGAGAGACAGGGAGAGAGAGAGGGAGCGCGAGAGCTGAGGCTGGCCTCGAACCCGGATCCTCTGGTCTCCGCCTCCCAAAGTACTGGGATTACAAGCGTGCGCCACCACGCCCGGCCTTAATAATAAATTTAAGACATGGAATAACTTCACACAAGTTATATGCATGCTCATATTAGCAACCCGTTGACAGAAATCACCTTAAAAAAGAAAACTCTGTCTGGGTCCTTGCTGTTTTTCATGCTGGACCTCTAACTGGAACACCTTCTCCATCACCTTTGTATGTCCACTTCCATCTAACGTCCAAGTCCAGCTCAGATGCCCGCTCCTCCAATGTCCCCTGTTCTCCCCAGGCAGAAGGGTCCCTCTCTCTCTCTCTCTCTCTGGAACCCTTTCAGCATTTCAATGCTTCTGACCTGAATTATACTTGTTTGTGTACAAGCTACAAGGAATCAGATTTTCAATCAGGGTTTTCAAATAACGTCAGTCTCAGAAACACCTGGGGAAAATGACCCTACATCAGAGTCCTGGCAAGGGAAGCCAGGAGTGAGGACTGGGTTCCCAGTGAAGCAAGATCGATGGGACCCTGATGACTGAAGACAGAGGTACCGGTCAGTCGGGGACATCTGCATCTGCCTTCTGACCTGGAGAGCAGAGGGTAGGGAAAGGAACTAACCTTGTTGATGCCAAGTTTGGTTTGGGAACCAAGACAGCCCAATATCTATAAATGTCCCAAAACATGTGAGGTCAGCGGCTTAGCCTCTCCTCTCAGACAGAAAAGACCCCATATGCTCCAGCAGAGACGCCAGTACTAGTTACCCCATGCGGAACCCAGGGGAAAGGACGACCCCAGCAAACAGGTGATACGTGTGCTCCTGTTCGCAGCTATGTCTCTTCAGTAATGACATTTGGAGTTTAGCATGCGCTGCGGCCCAAGCATCCTCTCTCCTAGCATGGCCTCGAGACCAAGCTCTCAAGGGCAGTGTTGGTGTGTTTAATGTAGCCTGGAATTCTTTTAGGCCCAGCATACCATGAGTGCTCACTGAGTGCCTGCCAGATGAATTCAATAAATGCTGAGTCCTGCCTGCCCACCCGAACTCCATGGCAGGAAGCAAGTGCTGAGGGCCACACCATTCCCAGCAGGCTTGGTACACATCAAAAGTCCATGCCTCTGCATGGGCTTGGAGTACACAGCAGCCTTCTGCAGGGACTCAGGGAGGCCAGGAAAACAAACTCTGCTCAAAGCCATCAGAAAACTACTAAAAAGCTCAGGTGTCTGTTCCTAGAGTAAGCTACATCTGTGCACTTGGACAGGTGGTCCTGATGCAGTGCCACCTAATCAGTGGGGCCCCAACCAAACTTCTCATCATCTCCCCTTTCCTGCTAGAGCCTGTCCTGCCACCTATGTCCCCTTCCCGTGAATGCCATCCCCCTTTTGGAGACACAAAACAGAAATCTGGATGTCATCTGAGATTCCTTGCTCTTCCTCATTCCCCACATTCAATATCAAATCCTATTGTATTAGTCAGTTTTTCCATTGTTGGAATCCAATACCTGAGGCTGGGTACTTCAGACAGAAAAGGGAAATAGGAACTCTTATACACTGTTGGTGGGATTGCAAATTAGTACACCGACTATGGAAATCAGTAAAGAGGTTCCTCAAAAGACTAGGAATGGAACCACTACATGACCCAGCTATACAACTCCTTGGTATCTTTCCCAATTAAAGTCAGAATACTATAGTAATGCATGCAGATCCATGTTTATAGCAGCAGAATTCACTATAACCAAATTGCAGAACCAACCTAGGTGTCCACCAACAGATGAATGGATAAAGAAAATGTGGTATATATACACAATGGAATTTTTTTTTCTGCGGTACCGGGGATTGAACGCAGGGGCATTCTACCTCCGCGCTACGCCCCTGGCCCTATTTTTTATACTTTATTTTGAAACCGGGTCTCACGAAGTTGCGGAGGGCCTCACTAAGGAGAGAGAGAGAGAGAGAGAGAGAGAGAGATAGGGAGAGAGAGAGAGAGAGAGAGCTGAGGCTGGCCGTGAACCCGGATCCTCCGGTCTCCGCCTCCCAAAGTACTGGGATTACAAGCGTGCGCCACCACGCCTAGCTTACGCAATGGAATTTTACGCAGTCGTAAAGAACAAAATTATGTCATTTGCAGGAAAATTGACGGAACTAGAGAATATTATGTTAAGTAAGACCAGCCAGTCTCAGAAAGTCAAGGGTCATATATTTTCTCTCATATGTGGAAGCTAGAGAGAAAATGGGACACAAAAGGGATGGCTGGAGGAAACAGTTCAAATATGTCTATGTCCATATATGAAGGGATCACTACCAATCTCACTAACGTGTGTGTGGGGAGGGAGGAGGCAGGGAGCGGGTGTGATGCAGAGGCACCCACACCAAGTGATGTGTGCATGTGTGTTTGTATCACTCTGTATCCTGCTATGATGTATAAACAATGCACCAATAAAAGTATTTTTAAAAGAAAAAGGGTTATTTAGCTCCCAGTCTTGGAGGTTCAAGGGTGTGGGACCAGCTTCCGCTTGGCTCTGGTGAAGACGAGCGAGAGCTAACTCGGTAAAACAAGAAGCCGGGGTGAAGGGAGGAGCCATGCTTGTTCTTTTTCAAATATACCTCTCATGAGAACTAACTCAGGGTCCCATGAAGGCTACCCTTTTGGGAATGATGCCCCCTGTGACCTAAGGACTTCCCACAAGCCCCCCCTCTTAAAGGTCCCACCACCTCTTAACATCACCACACTGACGACCACACTTCTAACCCATGAACCCTTGGGATAGACACACTCCAAGTGCATCCAAACCATAGCAACTGTCACTTACCCCTGGACAGACTGTACTCTCCAAAAACGGCAACAGCAGTATTTCTAGACCCACATGCTCCTCTACATTCTTGCCATACCCCATCAAGACATGGAGACTATTTTCCCTCGTTGCCAACTTGTGCCTGTCTTGATGAACAGAATGTGGCAGCAGGGATGGTATATGACTCAGAAACTACATCATAAAATTCAATCTCGTTCCTCCTGGCATTCTCATTTCCCCCCACTCACCCTTATGATCCAGACACCATATTGTGAAATATCAAGGCCACACATAGATGTTCCAAATTAGATCCTGGCCAACAGCCAGCATCACCCAGCCAGTCGTGAGGGAGTGAGTAGAGGTCATATGATTTCAGACCCGCACCTTCGAGCCACTCCAGGTGACACGGAATAAGCCAAAAACTAGCCCTGCCCAAATTGCAGATTTGTAAGGGAAATAAATACTGTCATTATTTTAAGCCATTAAGTTTGGGAACAATCTGTTACGGAGTCATAATCACAGAACAGCCCCATAAATATCTGAGCTCTGGATGCTCCAACCCAGTTGTCACAATTCAGTTCAGGCCACCATCACCTCACAGGTCAACAGTTTCCAGAGACTCTCAATGAATCTTCCCCAACTCCAACCCCCGCCTTCTCTAGTTTATCCTTCATGCTCCTCCCAGGGGGACCCTCAAAAACACAAACCACTCTCCTGCATAACTGCCTGTAGATAGAGAGATAGATGATTGATAGATAAGTAGGTAGGTAGATTGGATGAAAGATGATGATGATGCTAGATAGATAGATAGATTGATTGATAGATGATAGATAGATAGATGATAGATAGATAGATAGATAGATAGATGATAGATAGATAGATGATAGATAGATAGATAGATGATAGATAGATAGATAGATGATTGATAGATAGATAGATAGATGATAGATGATAGATAGATAGATAGATAGATGATAGCTAGCTAGCTAGATAGATGATAGATGATAGATAGATGATAGATAGATAGATAGATAGATAGATGATAGATAGATAGATGATAGATGATAGCTAGCTAGCTAGATGATAGATAGATAGATAGATGATAGATAGATAGATAGATAGATAGATAGATGTTGTGTTTATAGACATCATGTACTGTCCTTTCAACTTTTATCCATGTTTACTATTTTCCACTTATAAAATTCTCAAAAATGAAAATAAACCTTCCATTGCTCCCCACAGATGGAAATCCTAATTCCTGAGCATGGCCTGAAAGCCCCTTCTTCACGTCATTTCTGCTACTGCCTTGTTCCCAAGCCTTAATCACCTCCCACCGGCCCCCCAGAGCTCCAGGCCACCTACCCACTTGCAGATCCCTGACAGATCCCTGGGGCTCACAAGTCTGTACCAATGCTCTTCCATGGCATCTGCTGAGAAGAAGCCCCCCACACCAGTTTCTTCCCTGCCAACCTACAAATCTGACACACTCAGCTCAGATGTCCCTCCTGGGGGAGGTCTCCCTGACCCTGGAGATCCTATAGGATCCCCCAGGCAGCGCTGTGAGGGGCTCTGGGTTACTTTCCACCCTCTCCTTCCTGCCTCTGAGCATCTCAAGGGCTTCACCCTTCCCTGTCAGCTCGCTGCCTGCACTGTACTGAAGAATTTCATGAGCTCCCTCAGGGAAAAGAGTAAAAAACAGACGGAAATGGGTTCAAGTCCAAGTATGTCTATCTCCCTCTCCTCCACTCCCTAGCCCCCATCACTGCAGTTACGTATTCAATAAATTAATTTGTTCACCTGTGCCTATTGATCGCCTACTCTACCCAAGCACTGCTCTAGGTCCTGAGGATTCCTTAAAAGCAAATCCTGAGCTTGTGTGGCTTACTTTTAATAAGAAAGATAATAATATTAGAAGCCATATAATTAGACAAAGCACTTTTTCCACACACAAAGCAATAATACCCATTATCTTATCAAAATATGCACAGGCCAAAATCTGAGACCAACAATCACACCACCATCCCACAAGTACAAGCCCTCCATCATGTATCCATTAATATTCCAGGAATACCAAGGCCCCCCCATCCAGAACCAATCTGCCAAACCCAGAGGGAACCCCAGGCCCCACATGCACTGCCACATCTGAGGCTCATAGGAACGGCCAAATCATTGGACAGCATCCTCCCAGGTCCTCCTGGGATGGGCAGGACAGTGTCCAGGGCCAGTGTCTAGCATCTACACCATGTATTGTGTTATTACAAATGGCCTTACTGAAAGAAAAGATTTCCAGTCTCTCAAAACATAGCAATCTGATCATGAGAGCAAGAAGTACACAGTAGGTTTGGGACACAAAACTAAATCCTATGCTAGCATCGGCTCTTCCCCTGGCCCCATCCTCTCCTAGCTTTCCTTTTCCTGCTGCCAGTTCTTTCAAAAGTCCCCTTTCTTTGCCTTTAAGACAAAACAACATCCTCACTTCAAAAGTCCCAGTTCAAACCAAACAGGAAGCACAAGTTGAGCATTCTTCACCCAAAAAATCTAAAATGCTCCAAAATCTGAAGCTTTTGATCACTAATATGATGCCACAAGTGGTATATTCCACACCCAACCTCATGTGACAGATCACCGTCAAAATACAGGCACACTAAAAATACGGTATACAATTTTCCTCAGGCTATGTGTGTAAGGTGTATGTAAAGCATACATGAATTTCATGTCTAGACTTTGGTCCCATCTCCAGGATATCTCATTGCATATATTCCAAATCTGAAAAGGTCTGAAATACATCTGGTCCCAAGCATTTCAGATAAGGGATACTTGACCTGTACCAGGACATTCCAAAGCCACCCCAAACTTCTTAGCTGTGTAATTAGGTTAGTCCACTTATTAAGAAACACTGAGGCTGGGCGTGGTGGCGCACACTTGTAATCCCAGTACTTTGGGAGGCGGAGACAGGAGGATCCGGGTTCGCGGCCAGCCTCAGCTCTCGCTCTCTCTCTGTCTCCCTGTCTCTCTCTCTCTCTCCCTGTCTCTCTCTCTACTTAGTGAGGCCCTCCGCAACTTTGTGAGACCCAGTTTCAAAATAAAGCATAAAAAATAGGGCCGGGGGCGTAGCGCGGAGGTAGAACGCCTCTGCATTCAATCTCCGGTACCGCAAAAAAAAAAAAGAAAAAAGAAACACTGAGATTTTTTTTTTTTTTTTGAGGGCAATTCCAAAGCTAAGGGACTTTTATTTCTCCAGGAGACATTTACTAAGCTACTGCTTAGTAGCACATAGTGAGGCACTATGGAACCCGGGGACACAGTGACAAAGTCTTGTCCTCTAGTAGTTTTCACTCTTGCAGGTGTCTTCAGAGCTGAAGAGCATGGTGAGACAGCAGCCACCCATCTCAGAGGACAGCCAAACTTCTCACACCAGAGACAGGAAAGGATTACTTCAGGGCTCTTGGAATCCACGCATAAGCCTGATCACCTGCATCCACAGTTTTGATGAACACACACCCCCTTCAAGTCCATTCTCACTTCCTTGCCCTCCTCCAGATTCTTCCTATAACCTTTCCTGATGCTTTCTCCCATCTATTCCTCAGTTCCCTTCCAGAAAACGTCTCTATCATTAGCACACCCAAGTAACCTCAACAGCCGAAAAGAAAAGAATGGATAAATAAGACAGCATAGGTGGGCAGGGGAGGGAGGTGAGGCGTGTATCCTTTCTGGAAAGTACAATGAAACCAAATGGGAAATCAAAAACAGTTGAAGAAAACACTAGAAATATTCACTCGAATGGTTCTGGCTGCAAAATTCCCATACCCCTACATTCTTCAACATGCAACATATTCCTTTGCAAATGTAATCACAAAAATTAAAGAAAAGCCATCACCAAGCCCAGAGATAACTCTAGGGCTGATTTACAACCTACGCAGCTGCATTTCCATATTCAGCCACGCTGTGTGTATTTCTAATATAGTTACAAGAAATTCTGAGTTGTCATTGGCAACATCCCAGAATCTTTTTCAAATAAAGCAAAAGTAAATAGCACAAAAACTTCGGAATTGAAAAAAAAATCCTTTGGCACTACAGAGCAAATTCCATTATAGAGGGATTCACGTTTCCAAATTGTTCAAATAGATTAAAAATCCGGTCTGCATTCATTTTACATTTCACATTCTGCAATGGCTACACGCAGAAATCACAGAGAATTGAGTGAAGTACACTGCAATAATAATGAGTGGATTCACCTCCACAAATCGTAACATGCAAGTAATTGGAAATCAAAAATTCCTAATGAGAATGTTTCTAATGAAACTTAAATTCCCTTTCCAAACTAATTATGCATGGAGATACTCCTTCACCTACATTTTTTTTTTCTCATGGACTATTCCTTCCCCAAACTCACTCAGCACCTTAAGGGCAGGAAATTCCCACAGAGGTTTCCTATTAATCACATATTTGGGGAATTTTATCTCTGTGCCATCTAGTAATAAAAATGAAAAAGGGGGAAAGAACTAAACAACACAGGGATTAAAACAACTATAATGTATAATGGCATGTGTTTAATAAACTTGCATTAAAAAGCAGAGTTTGGGACTATATCAGATCTGCATCTCCTGAAGAGAAATTTATCATATACTGTTAATTATTGGGGAAGGGGAACTTAACTACTTATCATTGTACCAATATTAAAACACCAAGTACTCGATCAGTATTGTACACATGCATGCAAACACACACTTAAAATTCAAAATAAGCTAAATTTCAAATAAAGCTCTAGCCTTTCAACAGAACATATCCCTCCTTGATCTACATCATTGGGAGCATGGGGAGAAACAGCACTCCATTTATTCTTATGGAAATGGAAAAATTCATCCATTCATCCATTCATTTCATCCCAGAACAAACATTTACTATGAGGGTCAGATGTAAATAAGACTCAGCTATAATTCTCAAGGACCTGACTATCAAATGGGAGAGAAACACTAACACTAAAAAAAAAAAAAAAAAAAAAAAAAACGGGCATGGTGGCGCACGCTTGTAATCCCAGTACTTTGAGAGGCAGAGACAGGAGGATACGGGTTCGCAGCCAGCCTCAGCGCTCTCTCTCTCTCTCTCTCTCTCTCTCTCTCCCTGTCTCTTTCTCTCTACTTGGTTAGGCCCTCTGCAGCTTCGTGCGACCCGGTTTCAAAATAAAGTATAAAAAAAATAGGGCCCCGGGATATGTAGCGCGGAGGTAGAACGCCCCTGGGATCAAAAAAAAAAAAAACAATGATAGAGGTTAGGGTTAAGACAAGGTGCTATAAATTCATGACAAAGGAAGGAGGCTCTGGATGGAGAGAACTTGAACTCTAATACAAAAGGCAAGACTGCCTGGTTAGGACACCATCTGATCTAAGAGTATACTACATGTATCTACTGGCCATTTGTATCTCTTCTTTCATGAAGTGTCTATTCATTTCAGTTGCCCACTTCTTGATCAGATTATTTGTTTTCTTAGTGTAAAGTCTTTTAAGTTCTTTGTATATCCTAGATATTAGACCTCTGTCAGAGGGATAGCTTGCAAAGATCTTCTCCCATTCTGTAGGCTTTCTCTTTAGGCTCTTGATGGTTTCCTTTGATGAGCAGAAGCTTTGTAGTTT
>PVJS01042015.1:0-17697 GCA_004027185.1 Glis glis | reverse complement strand
AGGCGGAGACCGGAGGATCCGGGTTCGAGGCCAGCATCAGCTCTCTCTCTCTCTCTCTCCCCTTGTCTCTCTCTCTCTCTACTTAGTGAGGCCCTCTGCAACTTCGTGAGACCCGGTTTCAAAATAAAGTATAAAAAATAGGGCTGGGGGTGTGGCGCGGAGGTAGAATGCCCCTGCGTTCAATCCCCGGTACCGCAAAAAAAAAAAAAAAAAAAAAAAGAAGGACACCCTGAGTACTTCCAAAACATACAAGTAATGCATCAACAAGTGATGCACCAAACACCATTACCTAAGTTTATTGGCTTCCTGGACTCTTTTGAAAAAGTAAACATCAATATTCTAGTCTCAGCTACAAACTTTTGGGCTGGGGCTATAGTTCAGTGGTAGAGCGCTTGTCTATCATGCACAGGGCCCTGGATTCAATCTCCAGCATAACACACACACACACACACACACACACACACACACACACACGACCTTCTATCTTTGTCTTTCTACTTCTTAGTCATAATAATACATCTGCTCTTAGATCTTCTTGAGTACTTTAATTCCTGGACACCCTCATGTTCTCCTGCACATTCTGGATTTATTTCCTTTCTTATGTAACCTAAACCATGTGTATTGTCACTGGAATAATTCACTGTTGAGCACTTTTGAGTCCCTCAATCCTTGTCTTTTTACTTTTTCACCCACTCCCAGCAATCCTCAGCTTTGTGTCAATTTAACCATCCACCTTCTCTCCTCTTACCATGAATTGCCTTATGAGTACCAACAAGGAGGAAAATCACAAATGTATCATTACTAATTTTAGCTGGGCCCTGATATATTTCCCTCCCTATCCCCCCTGTGACTCTTCCAGACATTTACCAGTCTCCTAAACACCTACCACACCCTTTCTCCTCTCCTTGCAGATGACCTTCCAGCCTACCTCATGGGCGAGTTTCATATCCTCTCACCTATGAACCTATCAATACCCATCTTTGCCTCCTTCCTTTCTGGCTCTTCCCATGCAAGCAAATTCCTTGGCCTGATATCTATTTTTTCCACAATTAAAAACACTTCTTATCATTACTAAATATTTATTCTTTATACAAATATTAAGTAGCAGATACCAGGCTATGCAATTGGGATAGAGTGATGAATAGAACCCAGCTGCAATAGATGCCTGCTGAACTGCTTGACAGACACGGCTTTTCTATGAATTGCACTTTCCTCTTTTATTTACTGGTAGGTTGCAGTGGGAGCTGCTATTTTCTTACTTTTCACTCACTGGTCCCCCTGAGTGGTTTGAGATGGGTGCCTAAACCAGTACGGCAATCAATCTGTTCACTGGGATTTTTTTTTGCGGTACTGGGGATTGAACCCAGGGGCATTCTACCTCTGAGCCACACCCCCAGCCCTATTTTGTATTCTTTATATTGAAACAAGGTCTCACTAAGTTGCAGAGGGCTTCACTAAGTAACTGAGGTTGACTGTGAACCTGTGATCCTCCTGTCTTAGCTTCCCAAGTACTGGGGTTATAATCGTGTGCCACCATGCCTGGCTAACTGGGAAATTTTTTTAATTGGGACTCTTGGAATGGACTGTAACAGGGCAACTTGGAAGTTGACAGTAGCCATTTACTGTTCTGTGGACTAGAACACAGAGAGAATCATTCTGTAGCAAGCATAAAGCTGAGGCACATTCAGAGAGAGGTACAGAGTCATGAGACTCCAGAAGACTATCTGGCTTCAGGGTTTTCTAGTCTCCAGTGCCTCCTATTCCTGAGGCCCAGCTACATCCCTTGAACTAAGATGCCAGGCTACTTCCAATAAAATTTCTGCTTAAGATGGTATTTTGTGCTGGGTGTGGTGGCACATGCCTGTAATCCCAGTACTTAGGAGGCTGAGACAGGAGGATCACAGGTTTGGGGCCAACCTCAGCAACTTAGTGAGACCCTAATTCAAAAGTAAAAAGTAAAATGGGGCTGGGGGCGTAGCTCAGAGGTGGAATGCCCCTGAGTCGGATCCCCAGCA
The DNA here is from genome assembly GCA_004027185.1 of Glis glis. Lineage (NCBI taxonomy): Eukaryota > Metazoa > Chordata > Mammalia > Rodentia > Gliridae > Glis > Glis glis. Next base: position 15,682 of record PVJS01042015.1, on the reverse strand, counting down.
CCAAACCAAGCAAACAAACAAACAAACAAACAAAAAAACCCCAGAATATTAGAAGATAGTATTTTGAGCTGAGCATGGTGGCACACGCTTGTAATCCCAGTACTTGGGAGGCTGAGACAAGAGGATAACAGGTTCGATGACAGTCTCAGCAAGTAGTGAGACTCTCATCAACCTAGGGAGACCCTGTTTCAAAATAAAAATAAAATAGGGCTGTCTGGTGTAGCTCAGAGGTAGAATGCCCCTGGGTTCAATCCCCAGAGCCTGCCCCCCACCAAAAGATAATATTTTGTATTGGGTTTCTGTTACTTGCGATCAAAAAAGCAAGTTCTTGTCATTCTTGCTTGAAAGCTGGGTTGTTATCTGTTGGGACCCAACTATGTGTACTTTGGGGATAGAATTTCAGGGGAGTAGGTAGCAAATATCAGGATGTTGCCTCTTATTTTCAATCTTCATTAAAATTGCTACAAAATGTTCTGGAATACAGCTGAAAGCTGCCTAGAAACCACAGGACCAGGGTGTAACTCTGTTCTATGAAGTCCTTTTGCCTATTGCCAGTTGCCTGAGACTACTGAGGTCAGATAATCATGGGCCTTGCTGAATTACAGTTGCCAAATTATCTACTGCACGGTTTCTAAAGCTATCAATTATCCCCTTTCTCTTGAATCTTCAACACTTCCCTCTCTATTTCCTGCTTACATCAGCATTTAAATCCACTTCCCTCCTAACAAAATCCATTCCAGACTCATCAACATTTTCTTCCTGTTACAGGTAAACTTCTTGAAGAAGTTGTTCATACTCAGTGACAAGTCTCAGCAATTAAGAGGCCTTACTCTGCGGCAACTGGGCTTGGTAAGGTTGCTCTTGACCACTCACCTTATCACTAAGTCCAATAGGTGGCTTTTAGGTCTTACCTCATTTGAACTTTCAGAAGCATGTGACACTATTAACCACTCTGCATTTCTGAAACACTTTCTTTTCTTGGCTTCTGTGATACCACATGCTCCTGGCTTTCTTTTTACATGTTTGCTTGTTTCTTTTCTTTCTTTTTGTTGTATACCTTCAATGTGTTGGTATTCCTCCAGATGGGTCCTGTTCTTCAATCCTTAGTCCTGGTTCAGTCCTTCTCTTTCCTCCTAAACTCTCCTCTGGGGCAATCTCAACTACTCTCTTGGCATTACTATATCAACTCAAATATAAGACAATGCCCTCCCTGATCACTCAGCAAAGAAGGAGCCACTCTATATTTTGACCCTTTAAAGTCCTTCTGATTACTGGATGCTCTCAATTATTTTGAACAATAAAATGCTTTTTTGGGAATATACAGTAGCATGAAATGATTCCATTCATGCTCAGATAGAAGCCCCCTGACAGAACTGGTAAGAAAGGAAATGAATTCAACACAGATTTAGAAATTGCTTCTAGGGAGATACCTTGCAAATATTGGATGTCCTTGCTAATAAACCTTTAAAACCCACTACAAAAAAACAATATGATTACAGGATGAATGATGTAGTGTGATTAGATACTTATAGTTTGGAATAAAGTCCCCAGTGCCAGCATCATCTGTAGAGTCAAAAACTTCTGTGGAAATGAAGACAGTGTGTCATAGAAAACTACTTCAGAGACTCAAAATATGATGCTGGCAATGATAGAAACATTGTGAAGAGTTTCAGTAAAATTGTTTTTAAAAGCCGGGCGTGGTGGTGCATGCTTGTAATCCCAGTACTTTGGGAGGCGGACACCGGAGGATCCTGGTTCGCGGCCAGCCTCAGTTCTCTCTCTCTCTCTCTCTCTCTACCTAGTGAGGCCCTCCGCAACTTCGTGAGACCCGGTTTCAAAATAAAGTATAAAAAAATAGGGCCGGGGGGTAGCGCGGAGGTAGAACGCCCCTGGGTTCAATCCCCCGTACCGCAGAAAAAAATTGTTTTTAAAATTACATTTTCATAATATATAAAGCATATAACTAAATTAATAGATTAAATAGTATAAGTAGAGCCCTGATTGTTTACATCTTGAAAAGTTTATTTATTTCTTGGTACTGGGGATTGAGCCCAGGGGCACTCTACCTCGGAGCTATACCCCTGGTCCTATTTTATTATTTATTTCGAAAGAGGGTCTCACTAAGTTGCGAAGAGCCTTGCTAAGTTGCTTAGGCTGGTTGTGAACCTGTGATCCTCCTGTCTCAGCCTCCCAAGTACTGGGATTACAAGCGTGCACCGTCATGCCTGGCTCAAAAAGTTTATATATTCAAGTTGGCCACAAAGTTTTATTGGGAGGGGGGTGGACTTTAATTGAAAAAAATGCAGACTCACCTTACACTCAGGCATCTATGGTATATACTGATGACTCATCTCTCCAGCCCTGTATCTATCTCCCTGCTAAATTCCAGATCTTTATAACAGTTTGCTGATATTTCTATAGGGATGTCCATCAGGTACTTTAAATTCAATTTTTCCAAAGTTAAACTCAGGCTCCCATCTACTATTTCTTCCTCCTCCTCCTTGTTCTCTTCTCACTGAATGCCACTACCTTCATTCAGGGGCCTAAACTGAAACCAGAGTCACCCATATCTCCTTTGTCTCTCACGCATCCCTGTTGTTTCTATCTATCTCCTAATCCCTCTTATCTGTCCATTTCTCTTAATCCCCTCTGCTTTACTCCAGGCCACCATCATCTCCTCCCCACACTACTGTAACAAAATCTGAACTGGTTTTCTTGGTCTTGTCTCCTCCCAACCTACCCTCTAAGAAGCAGTTTAAAAGACCCTTCTAAAATGCAAATCTGAGGTCAATTTTCACTGCAGGCAGCTGACTCTAACCTATCTTTGGGTGTCGGTTTAGAGACCAATGCTTCCTCTCTAAGCCCTATCCTCCTATCCCCCCCCACCAATTTAGCTAAGTTAGATGCTCTTATTATGTTTTCCCACACTCCTTATCTTTGCTTACCATAACAGCCTTCACACTTCTTTGTTAGAACTGTTTGTCTTTTCTGCTAGACTGGGAACTCTTGTCAATCTGGCTCATCACTGTGTTCTCTTAACAGAGGGCTATGAGATACTATGAGTGCTTAATAAATATTAAATGAACCAATAAATTTGTTATACCAGCATCCAGCACAATACCTGGTAAAATTAGGTCCTCAACAGTATTTGTTGAAGTATTGGACTGTCATTGGATAAAGATATGTGATTAAGCAACGCATAAGAAGCAAAGTTAATATTGTGCAGCTTTGTTTCTAAGGAGCACATATTCTTCTTAATTAGGCTTGATCCGAGATGGCTCTATAGAACAGGTGGCTTTTGAAAGAGAAAGGAAGAGGAAAAAAAAGTCGTACCTAGTGGAATGTCAAGGGCAAATGTAAAAATATCAACGTCTGTGCAGAAGAAAGTCATGTTCTTAAGACATGGGTAACTCCAGTTGAGTTCCGCTATAACCAGAAAGTGTTTTATCCTGGGATCCACTAGTCAGAGGCTAGCTTTCTTCTTCTCTATTTTGGATACTGGGATTCAGCCAGGGAATCAGCTGCAGAATCTAATTACTGGCAGCAACTAAACACTGAACTATATCACCTCTCTAATACTGAAAAATAATCCTTTTACTACAGAGAATACGATTCCTACTAAATTTTATATTCACAGGCTTTAATTTTTCATTTAGTTTTTATATCAAAATGTACTTAGAATAAATTTCACACGAATATTTGGCCTAGTTATTTTTGGCCAGCACTTTGATAATTTATACTACCATACAATGGCCACTCTGTTTTCTTTGCTCTAAAGTTTCTTTGTGCACTATTCCTTGAACATGGGCCTCATGTTCTAACTTACTTAGATGAAAAGAGTGTTAACTTCAGCAATAGTTTAATATCTCTTCATGGATTACATAAAAATATGTTGCCTAGCAGTACAGTTGCGAACTGAGGTTATTTGTTGAGAATCTTGTTCCGGAGAGTGAGAATGATTAATGAGATGCTTAAGAAAATCTTTTCTCAGATATGCCTTCCTAAACAAGAGAGAGGTTAATGACTCCAAATGATTTTTTTTTTTGTGTGTGGTACCAGGGGTTGAACCCAGGGGCGTTCTACCTCAGAGCTACACCCCCATCCCTATTTTTTATCCTTTATTTTGAAACCGGGTCTCACGAAGTTGCGGAGGGCCTCACTAACTAGCTGAGGCTGGCCGCGAACCTGGATGCACCGGTACTGGGGTTACAAGCGTGCGCCACGACGCCCGGCTCAAATGATGATTTTTAAACAGTGATGTCAACATGGACAGTACCACTGAAATAAAATAAAGGATCTGAATTGAAGTGTGTGTAGGTTACTTTACAATCCTACTCTTGAACTGATTCAGAATCTAACTTTTTATCTGGGGCTCTATCTATTAGTGATTTATTAGAGAGGCTTTTATGAAAATTGTGATTTAATTACAAGTTAGGAAATATGATTTAGTCACCCTATTTTACAGAAAGTGCTTTAAACTTTTTAATATAAACTCAATATACACAGTGGGCTGATAAATTAATGAGACAGTTCACTGAAGTCACTGAAATCAGTGTTATTTTATTAGCTACAACTCATCAAGATTTTTCAAATCCTGGAGATAAATGTAAGCTTCATTTTAGAAGTCACATTATACATTTTATAGTTTTAATATAATGAAAAAATCTCAGCTTTAGAAAAGATGGCCCAAAATTAACATTTGCAAGGCCATTTCGTTTCCAAAGAGCTTTTCTCATTAATTATCTCAGAAAACTGAATAATGATGCCATTATTAAAGGTTAATTAAGCAAATACTTGTGAAGTAATTGGGAGGTAATCTATTTCTAATTTAACAGGTCAATCAGGGGTATTTAGGAAATATTTTTTCTGGTTAACAACTCTAACCAAAACAAAAAGATATTTAAATGGTTTCCCTTGTGGAAAACAATGAGCATGTGTTTGCTCTTTTAAGTCAATTGTTTCATAGAAATGGGATGAGGGTTCCTATTTTCACTGTTTTAGTGATTTAAGAGGTTTTTATGAGGTTTGTGAGCCCTTCCTTCTTAATCCACGCCTTATATTGTTGATTTTTGCACTTCGGAATAAAAATATCTGAAGAAATAACTAAGAGAAGGCACAGGATGATGTGTTAGAGAATAGCCACCTTTTGTGGGAAGCAACGCATCTCGGTTATTGACTATACAGGAGAGTGAATACAAATCTAACTGAAGTCAACAACCAAATACGACTTTTCAAGTGCATAACCATACAAAGAGATTCTGTTAAATATCCATGGGTGCAGTTTACAATACGAACAGTATTCCCATCAGCAATGCAACTACGAATTGCTTCCTCCTAACTTTGGGGAGGTTGGGTGCTGCCTCACGATTATCAAGTGGTTTAACATTAGATCCCGCTGGTTCCCGGTTTACTGGCACAAGACACGATTCCCAGTACGAAAATGCGAAATGCCTCGCCAAGGTATAGGGAAAAAGCGGCAGTCCCCGCCAGAGAATTAGCCCGGGGTGGCCGGCCGCCCGGCCCGGCCCGGCCTCCGCGCGAGCTGCAGGAGAGGACACGGGGCACCTTTGTCTGGGCCCCGGTTCCCTGGCCCCGGGCCGAGCGCGCGGCGGGGGCGTGGGCCCGGCACTGCCGGGGAAACGCGCGGCGAGGACGGCGCCCGGGCGCGGAGGTCGGTGCGGCCGGCCCCTCCCGCGGGAGCCGCGCCAGGTCCCGGCGAGAGCCGGGCGGCTCGCTATTGTTTTTGGCGAGCACATAAATCGCCGGGCCGCCCCTCTGCGCAGCCAGGTTTCCTCCCGGAGGCCATTCGGTTTCCTCTGAGGCCCTATATAGAGGCCCGGGCCCAGGGCGGGCAGAGGTGCGCCCCGCTCCGGCCTCCGGCACCAGCGCGGGCTCCGAGCCGCTGCAGTCTCCGCACCCAGGCGGCCGCGAGGTGAGGGCCGGCGTCTCCCCCGGGCGCGGAACCCCGGGCGGGCGGCGCGCGGCGGGCGGGAGGAGGACGACCCGCTTCTCCGGGGTTTCCCTGACGCCAGCAGCAGCAGCAGCGCCTGGCGCGCGCCCCGCCGTCCGCGGCTCGGGGCGGGGGAGGGGAGCGGGCAGCCCGAGGCCCGCGAGGCGGCAGCCGGGATTGCAGCGGCGGGCGGTGCGGCAGGGCGGCGCGCGCCTGCGCCTGCGCGTCCGCGTGCTCGTGCCCGTGCCCGTGCGCGCGCGCCCCGCCCCCACCCCGCCGCCCGCGGTCTCCGCCCCCCTCGCCGTGGTGTGTGAAGCCGGAGTCGGCGGCGGGTGGCGGCGCCTGGAGCCCGGAGCCCGAGCCACCCCCCGGCCCCGGAATGTTCTGACTCCCCTCTCTGCTCTGCTCCCGCCCCTGCAGGAGGGAGGCGCCCCGAGTCCCCCCGCGACAGGGGCGCGCGGGCCGGGCCGGGCCGTGCTGGAGCGGCGGCGGCCGCGGAGCCGAGCCTGCAGCGAGGGACCGGCGGAGGCGCGGGAGGCGAGGAGGCGAGCGCTCCGCCGCGCTGTGGCCGCCGCCGCCGCTCACTCGTGCGGCCGAGATGGCGGCGGAGCGGGGAGCCCGGCGACTCCTCGGCACCTCCTCCTTCTGGTTGTGCTGCGGGCTGCTGCTCGGGCTCGGGGCGCCCGGCGCCGCGGCGGCCAGGAGCGGCTCCGCGCCGCAGTCCACAGGTAAGCGGGCGCGGGCCGGGGCGCCGGGTGGGGGCTGGGGCGCGGCCGGCGCGGGCGGCCGCGGTGTTTTTGTTTAGGATCCTGGGGGAGACGTGCGGGAACTTCTCTGCCTCGGCTCCCGTGGCGGAGGAGAAAGGGGTGTCGCGTGGCGAGGGCGGACTAGGCGGGAGGGGCGCCGCCGAGGGAAGGGGCGGCCGCCGGGGCCGGGTCGGGGGCTCCGGGGTCCAGTTCTGCGCTTTGTACCCGGAGGCAGGTTCACCCCTCGCCTCTCTCCCCTCCCCCAGGCTCATCCCACTTGTAAGAGTGGGACATTCTTGTGCTCACACAAGCACCAGTAGAGGCCACTACACACCTCATTAAATAAACAATCGTACGGCCAATTCATTAATTTTCAGGAAAGCAAGGTGGGAGGGGGTTTGAACTCCTCTTTGCCTGGCCAGGGATTTCCCGTCTCTGGAGCCTGTGGGAAGCGCGGGCGGGTCTCGGGGGACTCCTCGCACTGGGATTGGAGCCCCAGTTTGAGGGAGAGAAGGGGTGCCAGGGGGCACGATTGCCCTCTCACGACCGGTGGTGTTGACAACCGTGAGGACGCCTTGGAGAGCGGCTCCAAGTGATTGTATCTTTTAGTGTTTCCGTTATTAAATGCCTCTTTTTCCTGGGGATTACAACCATATTTACAGCTTCTCAACCACCCTTAACCTAGGGAATTGTCCAAGCGTCGGATTTTAAGTGCTTGTACATTATTTTCAAGTGACACTGTATAAATATATCGAACCTAAAAGCCATTTTCAGTCTCTGTTTTGCATATCATGGATTACTGGAATCACCTGCATTTTTGTTTATTTAGGGTGGCCAATTAACAAATACACCAAGCTTTGGGGTATAGTTGAGAAGCGAGACTGCTTAGCAGCTGAAGAGTAAATTAGCATGTAATCTGTTAAAATTGTTTGCCCAAGGTGGTGTATCATAAAACTTGACAAAACTTCCACTTACTTTCATGAGATACGAAAATTTTACATTGGAAAGCCCTCTGATTAGGCACACTGGCAATTTGTAATTGCTAAACCACTACTTGATTCTGTTTTCCCCGAATTTATATGAAACACTATTTAAATCACATTGCAGTGTAATTTGGCTGGTAAACTTTTGATTTACTTGCAAAGTGTGTCTGTGTATATATGTATGTGTGAATATAGCTGCATCCATATATATGTATAACTTTGTCCAGTGTTAAATAATAGCTTTAAACCTATAGTACCAATAGGTCTTATCTAAACAACTAAACAGCAGTCTTAATAATCAAATTGGCATCACTGATGTCATGATGTACATCTGGACATTCAACCTGAACAGGTTTAGGACTCATCTTTCAGTCCTAAAATGTAGGTAACTGATCCATCTCTTTTTATGGGTATGGGCAAGAGAAATGTAATTATCTTGGAAAATAAGTTCCTCTTGTTTAATTTTATATATAAATTTGCATGTAAATTATCATGTGTGTTTGAGGTAATAGGTGGAGTTTGTGTTTAAAGTTGTTAGTAATTTTGTAAGTAAATAAGTGCTGTTAATTTTATTACTTAGGTTAATAGAATAATGTAAGCAGTCTCTTGGGACGTGATCTTAACATCTGTTTCAACATTAACTCAATCGGTTGGTTTTTATTTTGCACTGATGAGGTGCAAGGCATGTGCTGTCTGCCTTCATAGAGTTTACAGTCTGGTATGTAGTTGGAAAGGTAGCCATTCACCAATTGTGTAATGAGGTAATTATGATAAGCACTGCAAAGGAGACTAGGTTTTGAGAAAGTGTGCGGGAGTGACCTAACCTAGTCTCTGTCAGGGTGTCTCAGAAGTGATTTTTGAGGGGCTTAGGGGTGGAGGTGGGGAGGTTCACAGCTAATTAGTGGTGTAGTTGGGTCTAGAACACAGGTCTTCTGATTCTCTGTCCAGAGTATTTTCTGTAAACCATTCTGCCTTGTTAAAAAAGCGAAAGGAATAACCAATAAGGAAGGATGGGTCAGTTCTGTTACGAGCTGTGGAAGAGATCAAGGGAATGGAGAACCGAGCAACCAGCAGCTGGAGCAAGCTGTTAGTAAATCAGATGTTATTTGTCAGTGGTTTTATTTTTTTATTTTTGTAGAGTGGTGGACTCAAATCTTTTTGTAGGAGTGGTAAGAAAGTGAGATGTTCAGTAGTAAAAGGTAGAGAAAGCAGAGGTGTGGGACCACAGGATGAGGGTTTTTCCATCTTTGGGTAGACATTCAGACACAAGGAGGTAGAGGAAAAACAGAAGAGTGAGGGGCTGGTGATAGGAAATGGTCAGTAGTAGTGGAGGGTTGGAAGTGAGTGGGCCCACAATCTGGTTTTTGGAAAGAAGGGCAGATTACTAAAAACATTTGTAGGGACCTTGAGAAAGATGACTTGACAGATTACCCTGTGCAAGTCTTCTCATTCAGAGTGGACATCTTTCATCAAGGACCCCATAGGCTTCTGCCTGAGCCATCTGCTTGATGATATGATTCATTACCTCACAAGGTAGTCCATTCCTGTTTTGAATAACTTCTGTTACAAAATTTTGCTTTAGGCAGTACATTTAATGTAATGTTCGCCCTCCCCACTCTAATTTTTTCTTCCCTTGCCTTTATCAGCCAATCGCTTGATTCATCTCTTACTTCTCTCATGATTCTTCCTTTGTTTTTCAGGTTTTTCTTTCACCTGCTCATTGAATATTGACACCTAAAGTTTTTCTCATTCTGTTTACTCTCTTCAGTTGCTACATATATGCTAATGATTCTCATGATTTTCACCTGCGCTTGGTACCATCACTGAATAGGTCCCTTGCATTACTCAGGTCCAAAGATAAACTCAGCTTTGCTTCTCTTCCCTCATCCGATTTCTCCAATAGTGAAAAAGTAGTTCCTGGCCCAGGCTCTCTCATTGTTGGACTGATTGCATGGCTTTGTCTCCTTGTGTTACCTGCCTGGACCATCATGGTTCATCCACTCAACCAAATTGAGCTCTAGGAGACCTCCTCTTTCCCTCATTTCCATAGCTGATAGTTTGGTTTGGTCCTTACCTCTTAGGTATTGCTTGAATCATATCTTTTCATCTTCATCCTTCCTGAACTAGCAATAGTGTCTCCATAATAAGTCTCTTTGTCTCCACTCTAAAAGTCTGTCCTGCTGGAAAGAGCTTTCTGAAATAATTTTCTAATCATGCCACTGTCCTACTTAAAATCTCTTAGTAGTGTCCCATAGCTTGGGTGTTGGAGCCTAAACTCTTGGCATGGAATGTGGAGGCCCTTTGTGTTCTCTGTCGCTATCCCCTAACCCTGATTTAAAGCCTCCTCTCTTATCACCCCAGTATGTACCTTGTGTATCACCACTCCAGGTTAATTGTAGAGCTTCGTGTCTCTGTGCCTTTGTACATAACTGTCCTTTCTTCCTGCTAAATCCCCTTCTAGCCTTGTCCACTCCTGAAACTCTTCTCATCAGTGACTTTTTCTCTACCAGCTCCTTCCCCCAAAGAGAGTTAATAGCTGCCATTCTGTTTCCATAGCTTTCTGAGTACCTTTCATCTTGTGTTACTTATTTTCTTATCTCCTCTACTAATCTTGATCTCCTGAGAGGTTGGCACTTGCCTTACTCACTTTTGTATCCCTAGTGTAGCTGAAGCATCTGGCACAGAGTAAATAACCAATAATTGTTTGTTGAATGAATGTTGAATTGCCTTTGTTTTTAATCCCTAAGACCATGTAGCACATCTGATCCCCCCCTTTTTTTCCCTTTGTGGTGCTGAGGATTAAACTAAGAGCCTCACTAAGGCTCTCAACTGAGGCTGGCTTCAAACCTGCAATCTTCCAGTCTCAGCTTCCCAAGTACTGGGATTACAAACATGTGCCACCACACCCGGCCGTCTGATTCCTTTATATGATGGCCCTTCGTGTCTAATGACAGAATGTGTGTCATGTGTGCATGTGTGTTTATTGTGCCATGCCCTTCCCACTCCTTTTAAGTTAATCATCCTTAATTCATTCAGCATTCTTCACATAGTTTTCTGATCCTTCCTGAAGTTGGTCATCTTCTGGATATGCTGCTATTTTAGTATTTGTTAGTTTTGTTATCTTTGGAAAGACCATTGGCCTTACTGAGTCATCTATAAAGAAGGATTGATACCCTGTTCTGCCTGCCTGCAAAGATGAGGTGTACAAGGGATAATAGGTTTCTGGGATGAATGCTCAAGGGAGATAAGAAATGTGATTGTTTTTAGTAAACTGTCTGAAAATTAATATATATATTTTTTTTGCGGTACCGGGGATTGAACCCAGGGGCGTTCTACCTCCACGCTACACCCCCGGTCCTATTTTTTATACTTTATTTTGAAACTGGGTCTCACAAAGTTGCGGAGGGCCTCACTAAGGAGAGAGGGAGAGAGAGAGAGAGAGAGAGAGAGAGAGAGCGCGCGCGAGAGAGAGAGAGAGAGAGAGAGAGAGAGAGCGCGCGCCCTGAGGCTGGCCGTGAACCCGGATCCTCCTGTCCCCGCCTCCCAAAGTACTGGGATTACAAGCGTGCGCCACCACGCCAGGCTAGGGCTCATCCTTTTTACATTGTAATCAGGGTGTATGCACAACTGTACATGTTTCCTTTAACATTATAACATTTTTCTTTGTTGCCACATTATCTTTAGTTCATTTTATTTTTAAAATACTTGTTTTCAAACAATATATAATTATGTAAAGTAAGTTTTTTCACTTCTACTGGCAAATTGCATTTTTAAGATGGTTAATGAAGAACCATTTTGAATCCTTTCCCCTCCTGCATTTGCATACATGTGTACAGTTTTTCTTTTTACACATAAGCAAGGTCATGTTACCTATTGTTTTTAACTTGCAGTTTTCACTTACCAGTGTTTTGGAGATCTTTCCATACCACTACATACAGATTTCCCTATAACCATTTAAAATGTCTGTATAATATTCCAGTTAATGAATGTAATATTAATAGCAGCCAATAAACATGGTATTTATAGAGCGCTCATAGAGTTCCAGGTACTGTGCCAACTGTTATGTGTATTTTTTTTATACAACTCTATGAAGAAGATGGTAATATCTCTCCCATCCTATAGATGAGATAACTGAGTCTCTTTTTTTTTTTTTTTGGTGGTACTAGGGATTGAACCCAGGGACAATCTACCTCTGAGCTAAAACCCCAGCTCTTATTTTATTTTGAAGCAGGGTCTTGCTAAGTTGCTGAGGCTGGCCTCAAACCTGTGATCCTCCTGTCTCAGCCTCCTAAGTATTGGGATTATAGGCATGCACCACCACGCCTGGCTCTAAATCTCAAAATTTAAATGCCTTGCCAAAGGTCTCACAGCTGTTATGTGGAAGAATTGGCATTTGAATCCAGCTATTTCCAACTCCAAAGCCTATGTTCTGTATTATGCTGCATACTGCTGTAATTATGTATTCTATTATGGATGTTGAAGACATTTTCACTATTTTACTGTGATAAAGAATTCTTTGATGAACATCCTCCTGCATATAGCTTTTTCCTTCTATATTTTGGATTCCCACATATGGGATTATTGGTGAATTGATAGTTTCTGTGTGTATGTGGAGTCGGGGTTCCATTTATTGTGGAAGAATAATGATAACCTGAGGAATAAAACCATTGACTAGTACTTCTACAACTTTTCCAGTATATTTTCACCTTTAATTGTGGACTTTGAATACCTAAGGCCAAAATTTAGAAATGCAGGCCCCATAGCTTCTTGGTTTCATCTGTTAGCTATAGGATGGAGCTAATTAATATGTAATCTCAGAGGTCCCTCTACCTTCAGGTCTCTCTTACCCTGAAGTCTGTAAAATTAAGTGGTTGATTTATCTCAGCTAAATGACCTCTGCTCAGTTATTGTGTTTGAACACTAGTCATTTATGTTTTGGAATGCAAGAATTAGCTTTTGTCATTCCATAAAGTTCAAGTGACTACATCTTTTTTTTTTTCTGGTATAAAGTAGGATATGATTGGGAATTTTTTTTACATTGCTTGTAAATGATAATGTATGATTTTATTGTATAAAAATAGCCTCAGAGCTGATTTCACAAAGTATAAGTTCAGGGTTAAGTAATTGTGAGGTATTTTGTGTTACAATATTATCAGAAATATTAGATAATTATTTTTAGTCTTGAAAAAGGGTATAAAGTAAAATGGCCTGGTTACAGAGCTGGCTTAAATGAGCACATTTTGTTTCTCTTTTTGACTTTTTTAAGAAAGGGCAGAGAAGTATGGTGATTTTATGTTTTATTTTACTGGAATCAGTATTTGAATTCTTTTTAATAAGTAGTTAGCAGTTGGATAGCCTGAAAAGCAGATCATATATCTTTTTAAAAGAACCAGTAGAAATAATCTTTATTAAAATGGTTTTATAGCAAGAATTTTTAAATTTTATTTTTCAGTCAGAGAGAAGCCAAAACTAAAGATTTAAGTAATTTTGGCTCATTGCAAACACATATCTCTGAGGGCTAATTATATGCACCAAGCTATGCACTGTGAAGATAGATGCTAAGATGAATTCAATGTGTTTTCTGTCCTCAGGAAGCCTTTGGTCTAATGGCTGAGATAAGATAGATAATAGGTAACTCAATTTGGAGAAAGTGCCATTACTACTGTAGGTGGAAAGCACATTCTGGAATCATTTTGTCACTGTTGGTCAGGCAGTAATGTTGCTTTCTCTCATAATTCTGGTTCTGTATCTTTAGAGTAGTCTTAACTTAGTTTTATGAAGCCAGTAGACTAGAGTTCTTGAGGGGGGAGTTCTCATTTCCTCTTAAGTGATTATGGGAATGTTTGAATACATGAAGATGCCTGTAATGGAGCCACCTGAGGTACAGCTACTCCCGTGTCTTCTGGAAATATGGAGATTGACTGTCCTGGTTTTTAGGATTTGTTATTGGCCAGGAGTAGCCAGTGAAACTTACCGAGGAGTCCTCAGAAGAGTGAGTTTTTCAAATGAGGCTACATAGAAATTGAATGCAGAATGTTTGTTTTTTTGCTGCATAAAAAGTGAATTAAAAATCACCAGATGTATCTTTATATATGAGGTCTAGTTAAGATAATGGCATTATAATTTACAAATTCAGGGATATAATAGCAAATTATAAGTTTCATATGTCAGTTTTTATTCATAGCGTAACTATAAATGTAATAGCTAAAATCAGGTTCTTTTTGGTTAATTCTTGAAAACTTTTGAAATTTGAGGTGGGACTACTGTAAATTTATATAGCGTTGTGTATTTAAGGGACTCTACAGAAATTTTTATGGTTGATAACCCCCTTTATTAATAGCATCTCCCTTCATAGAACTCAATCTTTATGTATCTTACTTCCAGAATATAAGGCTAGGGTATAAGGGAAATAATTTTCAAAGTCTGCATTGAAGCAAGTAAGTCCCAAAGGTCTCCAAGGTCCTTGTTCTGAGTGAATCTTTAATTTATATGCAATTCCATCAAACAGTATAATCTAATTTCTAAGCCCATAGCTGATCAGAAGTGGGTAGAAGGACTGTCTTGGGAATGCCCCCAACAACAGGAGGTTTTGACATTTGAAGGAGACTTAAGCCTAAGAACACAAAGATCTTCCCATAAACAGAAATAATTATCTCATCCTGATTGAGGAAATTTCTTTTGCTAATGGATATTGGCTCTTCCTTTTACCCCCTCATACTACACAGGCATTTGCTGTTTGCTTGGGAGGTACATCTTCCCTCAGAAATCTCTGGAGTCTTAACCTCACTTCAAATTAGTTTGGGTCCAGGTTGCTGACAGAGGTGGGAGGAAAGGGAAAGTGAATGAGAGGGGAAGTGGCCCAGGTTTGGTTCCTTCTGTGCTGGTCTTTACCCCTCTGGCCATGATAGTTATCTTTAACAGCATTGCTAAACCTGATTGCTAAACTATCTATGTGGATTTTTTATTTTCGGGTAAAGATTTTAATTTGACTTTTTTTTGGTACTGAGGATTGAACTCAGGGGCATTTTACCTCTGAGCTGCACTCCCAGTCCTATTTTATTTATTTTTGAAACAGTCTCACTAAGTTGCTGAGGCTGACTGCGAACCTGTGATCCTCCAGTCTCAGCCTCCCAAGTACTGGGATTTCAAGCATGTACCACCATACCTGGCTTTGATTTGACTCTTAAAATATTTAAAAATTATAAAATTTTAGATATAACGTAAAATAAAATGTGAAATTATATATTCCAACCTTGTCCCCATAGGTAATCACTTTTAATAGCTATAGACTTTATATATATATATATATTTTTTTGCGGTACGGGGGATTGAACCCAGGGGCGTTCTACCTCCGCGCTACACCCCCGGCCCTATTTTGAAACCGGGTCTCACGAAGTTGCGGAGGGTCTCACTAAGTAGAGAGAGAGAGAGAGCTGAGGCTGGCCGCGAACCCGGATCCTCCAGTCTCCACCTCCCAAAGTACTGGGATTACAAGCATGCGCCACCACACCCGGCTTAGATTTTATATTTTACATGTGTAATTAAGTACTTAAACAGTACATATATAACAAAATTAACAAGTTGGATTATGCCGTGCATAGTTTTTCTGCTTATTTTAGGACCTTTTTCTACATGATTATGTATGAATTTATCACAGTTGTTTTGATATCCATATGGTATTTTATTGATTTATTAATCTATTTGACCAATTCTCTTTTGATGCTCCCAAGTTTTTGATTGCAAATGATGCAACGAGCTCACTTTTATAAATGTTTTTATGAGCCGGGCGTGGTGGCGCACGCTTGTAATCCCAGTACTTTGGGAGGCGGAGACCAGAGGATCCGGGTTCGCGGCTAGCCTCAGCTCGCTCGCTCACTCTCTCTCTCTTTCTCTCTCTCTCCTTAGTGAGGCCCTCTGCAACTTCGTGAGACCTGGTTTCAAAATAAAGTATAAAAAATAGGGCCGGGGGTGTAGCGTGGAGGTAGAATGCCCCTGCATTCAAT
>PVJS01042014.1:0-17699 GCA_004027185.1 Glis glis | reverse complement strand
ACTATTTTCAGGGGAAGGAAGATCTTGCTCGGTTCCTGGATCGATAATGGAGGAGTCTCTTGTTTCATTGTCTGAAGTGCTAGTTGGGGTCATGACCTCCCTGGTTTCTGTTTTCATGTCACTGATGCAGCTGTCCACAGTGTGCTCCTCGTCACTGCTAACACGCCTTCTCTTAACAGGAGTCGCCCCTTCATCATCTTTAGTTTTTCTTTCTTTGGCTTCTTGCTCTTGGAGTGAGTTTCTTTGTTGCAGACAAGTCCTACATTTGTTTAAAAGTTCTTGCAGAGTTGGAATTAGGGCTGGGTTTAATTGTTTGGGAGTGTGTACTGACAGGAGCAAAGCTAGTGCCCTTAGGTCCCCATTTAAAGAAGCACTTGCTTTGGAAATTTCAACTCGGTTGGTGAAATCAGATTGTAGGTTCTGATACTGATTTATCAAGTTTGTAATAAGGGTGCTGATCAGATTGGCACAGTTTGCTTCAGAAAACACTTGACTTTGAACCTTTAGAAGGAAATGTGTCATGAACGTGTAGACAATGTTGTTGTTTAGAAAAGTTCTTTCATCCATTAGGATACATTTAATATATTTTGCGAAAACAGGATCTTCACACAAAAGCTTGATGCAATTTTTTGACATAGCAGACTGAGTCTGGCAGAGCTCAGTCCAAAGTTTGGGGAACAGTGCAAGATGAAGTGGCAAGCCTTCATAGGCAACTAGGACACTCAGCTTAACTAATGTTTCAGTAAATTTTTCACAGTTGATTGCAACTCGGCATAATAGATGGATGAATTGATGATAAGAAAAGAAGTAGTCTAGCAGCATACGATCATAAACGTCATCTTTGCCCTTACTGGTTTCCACCATTGTGGGCAAGAGGCACATATTGAGTTCAGGGCGCGGAGGCCGAATATTGCTTTTCCCTCCTATTAGCTTGATATTTTCTCAACAAGGGAAATAAGGTCCAAGAGACATTGGTATATTACTGTGATGGTAAGTACAATGGTTGTGTTGGAGAAATGGAACCAGAGTATGAAGAAAATCATGGGGACTCAAAAGCACAAGTTCCTTGAGGACATCTATACAGGCATTTCTTAGTTCTGGAGGGCTATAGGAATTAAGAAGAGTTAACAGTTTATGCGCAAATTCAATTCGCTCCTGCCACTGGATTAATGCTTGTTTCACATCTTTTCTTTGAAGATATGGGCGTGTAGACTTCAAAACCGAAAGGAATATTGACAGAAGTTCTACTAAGTCTCCAGTCACATGGCAAGCTGTAGCTTCGTGATACATCATGTGCAATGTGTTGAAAGACTCAGTCATCAGGATCAATCCTCGATTAAACACAACAAGAAGTCTGTCTTCATCAGATTCTAATAGTATTCTGAAGGCACTTATTAAAGTAGTCCAGCAGGAGCGGCCATCTAAGCAACGTAAGTAACAACTTATAGTTGTTTTCTTAAATTGTTTGATATCTTCTAATTCTTCTTCTCTCATGTCTGGCCTCTGAGCTATAAATAGCTGCATCAAATTAAACAGTTCTTCCACTGCACCAGGGTATTGGCTGGCATGTGGTGTAAGATTCTTAAAGGCCCACTGGATGTTATTTTTTAAGTCAGTTAAAACTCATTCATTAAAATATAACTTAGGAAAGGCCACCTTCATTAATATAAAAAAACTTTATGACTATGACTTAATCATAAATGTCAATCAAATTTAAAAGTAGGCAAGAATCTGAATAGCAATACTCCAAAGAAGATTATAAATTGTCACAGTGGCTACTTCATAAACCATCAGGAAACCATACATCAAAACCTCCATGAGATACCATTCCCCTGCCAACATTAAGATAATCAAAAGATCGACTATGACAAGGATTTCTAAGGATGTGAAGAAACTATGACCTCACATATTGTTGGTGGGAATATAAAATGGTGCAGCTACTTTGGAAAACAGATTAGCAGTCCCTCAGAAGGTTAAACACTGACTTGCCATATGACCAGCAATTCCACTTCTAGGTATATGCCTGAGAAAAGTGAAAACATGTTCACACAAAAACATATAGAATTTTCAGCCGGGCATGGTGGCGCACGCTTGTAATCCCAGTACTTTGGGAGGCGGAGACCGGAGGATCGGGGTTCCCGGCCAGCCTCAGCTCTCTCTCTCGCTCTCTCTCTCCCTGTCTCTCTCTCTCTCTCTCTCTCTCTCTCTCTCTCTCTCTCTCTCCTTAGTGAGGCCCTCCGCAACTTTGTGAGACCCGGTTTCAAAATAAAGTATAAAAAATAGGGCCAGGGACGTAGCCCGGAGGTAGAACGCCCCTGGGTTCAATCCCCGGTACCGCAAAAAAAAAAAAAAAAAAAAAAAATTTTCATGATAGCATTATTCCTAATAGCCAAAAGTAGTAAAACTCAAATGCCTATCAATTTATCTATTAATAAATAGATAAAATGGATATATTCACACAGTGGCATATTATTCATCAATAAAAAGAGTAAAATGTTAATATATACTACAGTATTGCCAATGTTGAAAGTATTATGCTATATGAAAGAAATCATTCACAAAAGACTACCTATTGCATTATTCTGTTTACATGAAACTTTCGGAAGGGACATATTTGTATGGACAGTAAATAGATTAATGACAACCTAGGTCTAGAGCTGAGCATGGGAAAGAATGGTTCACGTGGGGTGATGAAAAGGTCGAAAATTGATAACTCAAATCTATGAATCTACTCAAAGCCACTGAATTGTACCACTTTATTTTTATTTTTATATTTCTAATTGAAACATAAAATTGCACATATTTATATCTGATTTATACTGTCTGATGTCTTAATACATGTATTTATCATATAATGTTTAAATCAGGGTAACTACACCTATCTCCTCCAAAATTTATCATTTTGGTGAAAATATTCAAAAACATTTCTTCTGTTTTTGTTTTGTTTTTACTATTCAGCATAGTATTATTAACTAAGGTCACCCCATTGTGTAATAGCACAACAGAACTTCTCCTATCTAACTGTAACTTAGTATCCTTGACTAAACTTTTCCCACCCCTCCCTACTCCCTACTCTCCTCAACCTCTAGTAACCACCATTCTACTGTCAACTTCTATGAAATGAACTTCTTAAGATTCCACATATGAGTGAAAACATGCAGCACTTCTCTGTCTGTGCTTTGTTTATTTCACTTAATATTATGATCTCCACTTCCATTTGTGTTGTCACAAATCACAGGCAGGTTTTTATTCCTTTTTTTGTAACTGAATAGTATTCCACTGTGTATATGTACCACATTTTCTTTCTTTGTTTCTTACTTTTTTTGTAGTACCCAGAGGCATTCTACCTTTGAGCTACACCCCCAGTCTTATGTGTGTGTGTGGCGGGGGTACTGGGGATTGAACCCAAGTGAATTCTATCCCTGAGCTATACTCCCAGCCCTTTTTTATTTTTTATTTTGAAACAGGTTCTCAATATGTTTCTGAGAGTCTCACTAAATAGCTGAGGCTGGCCTTGAACTCACCATCCTCCTTTCTTAGGTGTGTGCCACCATGCCCTGCATGTGCCACACTTTCTTTATCCATTCATCTGTTCATGAGCATTTAGGTGGCTACCCTTTCTTGGTGATTGTGAGTAGTGCTGCCGTGAACATGGGAGTGCAGATGTCTCTTTGATCATTTGATCTAAATAGGTGAATTATATGATAGGTAGTTATACCTCAGTAAATATGTTAAAAGTATTTGAATTGTAGATCATTCAAAAATATAATTCTATTCTTTTCTAGTGGTCCATGTATTATATCAAAAATTAGTTGGAGAAAATTTGCTAAATCTAATTACCATTGGAATCACTTCAAAAATCTGTCAGATTTATTTATAATAAATGTACTTTAAATTATGTAGATTTATTATGGGTAAAATTATTCTGTTGAAAATCTAAAATTAATTTTAGTCTTAAAAAACTTAAAACATTTCCCAAGCTGAGTGTACACTATTAGTTTGTGACCTATATTTTTTTCTCAGAATTACTATTAGTTTAATGAAGGCAGTTTGACACAAATTTCCATATAGTGTAGGCTATGTTACTAGAGCTCTTCAGAAATATATTTACATTTTTAACTTAATTATTGTTATTATTCTCAAAGGCTAGTCCTAAAGCATTGTAATTATAATACTATTACCAAAAATATTAGAACCCCGCTCTATCCCTAGATAAAATTCTCAAAGGCCGGGCGTGGTGGCGCACGCTTGTAATCCCAGTACTTTGGGAGGCGGAGACTGGAGGATCCGGGTTCACGGCCAGCCTCAGCTCTCTCTCTCTCTCTCTCCCCCTGTCTCTCTCTCTACCTAGTGAGCCCCTCCGCAACTTCGTGAGACCCGGTTTCAAAATAAAATATAAAAATTAGGGCCAGGGGTGTAGCGCGGAGGTAGAACGCCCCTGGGTTCAATCCCCCGTACCGCAAAAAAAAAAAAAAAATTCTCAGTATGTTAAGTAATAGGGATTCATGTTTAAAATCTCTGAATAAAAATAAGTAGTATATATTGGACTAGTTAATATTTTAAAATACCTGATTTAAATACTTTGGTTATGCTTTCTAAATAAGTTTAGTTTCATCTAAATTTTGTTATATACAGAATGAAAGCAAAATTAATTTTATTCCAAGGAATTATTTTAAAAGTGGAGAGGCACCTCAGCCAGATGTGATGCTGAGAAGAGGGTTGTCTATTTGCCACGATGCACAGAACGCTTCAGATCAAGAATGGTAACATCAGAGATGGCCCGACAGGTGTTCAGCATCACTGTGCACCTGCCTGAGAGCAAGGTGACAAGACAAAAATAAAGAGCTCAGCAGTAATTAAAGAAACAAAAATTAAGGGGATTAAAACAAACACTGCATCTTAGGGGAAAATATTTTAAAATTTTCATCCACAAAGAAGTAGGTCACCGAAGGGATTTTATTTCATTCAAAGTTTGCTTCCTCAAAGACCTCTCAAGTCATCCACAAACACTTCTCTCCTGGCATTGTTTCCATGGCAACACAGAAAGCCCAAAATGGAAACACTTTTCACAAGTTCTTCACCCACATGAGGAACAACACTGTCTTGATTGGTAGTCACAGCCTAGAATATAATGGCACTAAGCAATTTTATAAGGAAGGAAATTGTATTAGCAGCAAGGAAGTGATAAATCACAGTATTCTAAAGTGATTGACCACAAATACTGAAACAGTCATGAATCGGGATTCTCCTTATTACTAATTATTTTTACTAATGAAAAGGCAGTGATTTTAATCCTGTTATCATTTATTATATAGTAAGTGTTAGGCTTCTTAATATAGAAGCTGATCAGTTATGTAAAACATCTTTCAGAGTGTATTGAAAGCAGGGACATTCTGTTCATCTGTTTTGTGATAAATTTCTTTATCCAAAAGATGTTTACTGGGTTGACTTTTAAATCTGGAGACCATTAAAGTACCCACTGCCTTCATGAACCAATAAATCTAGTGGTAACAAAAGTAGACTCCCATGGCATTGGGGCTGCATTATTAGGATAAGAGTAAGGAGTGATGTCAAGAAAACACTTGTGGAAGGCAGAGGATGAAAAACAAAACCAAAGGAAGAAGCAAAGAAAGGTTGAAAATTACTAAAACTCTGATATAGAAAATAATTCAATTCAGACATTTAATTAATATTTAACAATTGTTAAGTATTTATTTTGCGTCACATATCCTGGGATTTTCATGTATGCATTTCATTTCCATATATGCATCTATTCCTCACAGGCTATACTGAGTGACACATGCATACACCCCTGTACCCCATCACTACAATCCACACAATGGATACTTCTGTCATTCCTAAATGTGTCACATTTCCTTCTCCCATCCTCCCCCTGTTCTAGTGAATATGGGCCCATGTTACTACAGATTAGTATGCATTTTTTAGAGTTATATGTAAGTGAATTATAAAATGTATAATTCTTTTTTTGTCTGGCTTCTTTCCCTAAGCATAATTATTTTGAAATTCATCCATTTTGATGTTTGTATGAGTAGTTCATTACTTTTTTTTTTTCAGTAGTGTTAACTTGTGTGGATATAACACCACTAGTTTATCCCTTCACGTGTTGGTAAACATTTGGGTTGTTTCCAGTTTCTGGTTATCAAAAATTGAGCAGCCATGAACATTTTTGTGCAAATCTTCGGGTAATTCTCCTGGGTAAATGCCTGGGAATGGAATGACTGGACCATATGGTAGTTGTTTTTGTGATTCTTCCAAACTGTTTTCCAAAGTGGCTGAATCATTTTATAAACCCACCATCAATGTATGGGTGTCCCACTTCCTCCA
This sequence comes from Glis glis, assembly GCA_004027185.1. Taxonomy (NCBI): domain Eukaryota; kingdom Metazoa; phylum Chordata; class Mammalia; order Rodentia; family Gliridae; genus Glis; species Glis glis. The sequence continues at coordinate 11,354 of PVJS01042014.1, read as the reverse complement.
TGTCCTTGCCCACCCTTGGTACAATCAGTCTTTGAAATGTTAGCCTTTTTTGCATGGTCCGAAGTAACATGCCATTATGGTCTTAATAATTAATTGTCAATTGTTAATAATTAATGAGTGCGCATCTTTCATATGCTTATTTGCCATTTGTAAATCTTTTGTGAAATGTCTTTTCAGTATTTTTGAATATTTTTATTGGATTTAAAAAATAATTACTGAGTTTTGAGAGTTGTTTATATATTAAGTCCTTGTATTTTTCTCCAGTATATGGGTAGTGCTTTCATCCTTCAGGAGTATCTGCTTCAAAAGCAGATTTTTAAAATCATGATGAAGTCCAATGTATCAATTTGTTCCTTCATAGATTGTGATATAGATTTTGGTGGTATAGCTAAGATTTCTTTGCCTAACACTGGATCACAAAGATTTTCTGCTATGTTTATATCAAGAATCATTATTTTAGGTTTTGACAATTAAGTCTCTGATTCATTTTAAGTTAAATTTTACACATGATAAGATACAGTATGAATCAAAGTATTTTGTTTTATTTATTTTATATAGAGATATATAATTGTTCCAGCACTAGTTGTTGAAAAAGCTGCCCTTTCTCCATGGAATTTCCTTTTTACCTTTTTTAAAAATCCACATCCACATATGTGTGGGTCTATTTCTGAACTCTATATTTTTCAATTGATATGTTTCTATTTTTATGGCTGATACATTCTGATTACCAAGGCTTTATAAGAAGTCTTGAACCCAGGTAGTATTATTGCCCCAAATTTGTTCTTTTTGCAAAGTTATTTTGATTATTCTAGGTAGTTTGTGTTCCTATATGAGTTTTATAGTCAGCTTGTCAGTTTCTACAGACACACATTACTGGGATTTTGATAGAGATTACATTTAATTGGTTCATGAATTTAAGGAGAACTGACATTTTAAGGTATGCATTGCCATTTATTGGAGTCGTCTTTAATTTACCTTCTCAATATTTTATAGCTTTCAGTAAATGAATCTTTCACATCTCCTGTCAGATTTATGCCTAAGTGTTATGTATATTTTGATATTATTGTAAATGCTGCTTCTTATATCAATTTCTGATTATTTCTTTTTAGTCTAGAAATACAATCAATTTGTATCGATTATTGAACTTACTCGCTGTGCCTTTTCTAAACTTGTCAATTCTAGTAGCTTTTTTCTAGATTCCACCAGATTTAATTCATAGATAATGATATCATCTGCTAATAAAGACAATTTCACTGTCTTGTTGAATTTTTAATGCTCTTTTTTGCCTAAAATACCAGCCAGAACTTTTCATATAATATTGAATAATAAATTGTTAAGAACAAACATCTTTTCGGCTGTTAGTTTGTTTCTGACTTTGTCAGTGTGAGGAAGTTCCCTTTTGTTCCTAGTTTACTGACAGTTTTTATCAAAAATGATGAATAGCCTCAAATTCATGAACTGATCATACAGTTTTTCTTTTGTATTTTAATATGTTAAATATTATTGACTGATTGCCAAATATTAGTAGACCATGCATTCCAGTGATAAACCCTACTTCATCATTACATACTATTCTCTTTATACATTGTTGGATTTGGCTTGCTAAAATGTTGTTTGGATACATGCTAGTAAAGGATCTTGATTTATAATTTTCTTTCATTATAATGTCTCTTACTTTTATTTAGACTAATAATGGCCTCTAAGAACTTGAAATGTATTCTTTGCTCTTCAGTTTTATGAAAGAGTTTGTGTAGAATTGATATTTTTCTTAAATATTGGTAGGATTTGGGCCTAAAGTTTGCTTTGTCAGAAAAAAAATGTGCTTCAAATTCTAATACTTTAATGGAAATAGGGCTATTTCATTTGTTTCTTCTTGAGTGAGATTTATAGGACCTTATGTCTTTCAAATAACTCATCCTTTTCATCCAAGTTCTCAATTAATAGATATGAATTTTTCATGATACCTTTTCTTTATCCTTAAAATAGCTATACAATCTGCAGTAAAGTCAGCTACCTCATTCCTGAGATCGGTAATTTCTGTCTTCACTCTTTTTTACCTAATCAGATGGCTAGAGTCTTATCAAGTTAATTCATCTTCTCAAAGAAAACCAACTTTGGCTGAAGAAAACCAATAAGAGGCTGTCTTTTCTCTAGTGTATCAAACAGTGCTGGGAAAACTGGACAACCATATGTAGAAGAATGAAACTAGACCCCTATCTCTTACCCTGCACAAGAGTCCAACTCAAGGTGATGGATCAAAGACCTAGAAATTAGACCAGAAACTTTTCACTTATTAGAAGAAAATATAGGACCAACTTTCCAACATATAAGCTCTAGTAGAGACTTCCTCAATAAGATGCCCAAATGTCAGGAAATAAAGCTGAGAATCAATAAATGGGATGGCATCAAATTAAAAAGCTCTGTGCAGCAAAGGAAACAATCAAGAGTCTGAAGAGAGAGACTACAGACTTGTCAGCTACTCCTCTTGTAGAGAACTAATATCAAAAATATACAAAGAACTTAAAAATCTTAACGTTAAAAAACCCAATCAAAAATGGGCAACTGAACTGAATAAACACTTCTCAAAAGAAGAAATACAAATGGCCAATAAACATATAAAAATGTTCAACATCATTAGCAATCAGGTAAATCCAAATCAAAACCACACTGAGATTTCAGCTAACCCCAGTCAGAATGGCAATCACCAAGAATACAAACAATAACAAATGCTGGCAAGGATGTGGGGAAATAGGAACTCTTAGACACTGTTACTGGGATTGTAAATTAGTACACCCATTATGAAGATCAGAATGGAAGTTCCTCAAAAGGCTAGGAATGGAACCACCACACAACCCAGCTATGCCACTCCTTCATATTTTTCCAAAAGAAATAAAGTTAGAATGCCACAATGATACATGTGTAGCCATGTTTATAATAGCACAATTCACAATAGCCAAATTATGGAACAAACCTAGAAATGGATAAAGAAAATGTTATACACACACACACACACACACACACAAAATGGAATTCTACTCAGTCATAAAGAAAAACAAAATTAAGTCATTTGCAGGAAAATGGATGAAACTAGAGACTATTATGCTGAAATCAACCAGACTCAAAAAGCCAAGGGTTGTATGTTTTCTCTCATATGTAGAAGCTAGAAAGAAAATAGGAAACAAAAGGGACTTCAGATAAATGAGGCAAGAGATCAGTAGAATAGTGGAAGGGACTGGGGAGGAGGTGGGGAAGGGCAAGAGGAGCACAGAATGGATAAAAGAAATAGTTCAAATGATGCTATGTCCGTATGTGAAGGTAACACTACCAATCTCATTAACAAGCACAGGGATGGAGGGGGGCAGGTGGGATCCCGAGGGGAAACACACCAGGTGCTGTGTGTACAATCATTTTGAACCTCACTATAATGTGTAATTGCAATGCTCCAGTAAAAGTATATTTTAAAAAAAGAAAAAAAAACTTTGGGGGTTCTTTTCTCTTTTATTGTTTTCTATCTCATTAATAATTACTTTGGTCCTTATTATTTCTTCTTTTTCTTTCTTTAGTTTCTACCTCTAAACATTTTAATTGAGTATTTTCTCATGCCTACTGAACACATGTGGAATATGGTTATAACAACTGTTTTAATGTTCTTTGGAGCTAATTATGACATCTGCGATAGTTCTGGGTCAGTTTCGATTTTCTAAATATTCTTTTCATTATGCATCATGGCTTACTACTTCTTTGTATGCCTGGTCATCTTCATCTGGATGATGAACATTATGAATTTTAGATGCACTTAAATTACATGAAAATAATTTAAGCTTTTGGGGCCTTGTCTTTCTCATATTTTAGAGATACTCCATCTAAAGATAATAATTTCCTACTTCTTGGGCAGAATCCTTCTTGAATTATAAGTTTTCCCAATCTGGCAGGTAGAACTATTTCTAACCCTGTATGAGTGTCAGACACCCTTCCCTCAAATTATTTCAAATGACTGTGTCCTTAGCCTTGGATAATTGTCTCATCACACTCGAAGGAATCATCTCCAGCTCTCCAGGGACCCAACCCCCTGCAGGTCTCTTCCTCTGTCCTTGGACTCCAGACCCCGCAGTCTCCCCAGACACCTGGATCCAACCCCTCCACCCCAGGAGTCCCTGGGCTTTGCCTGGGCTCCCCCACCCCATGCTGCAACCGGGGGCTGTACACTGGGAAAACACAGGGCTCACTGTGCTTCACTGTGTTTTCTTCGGGGATTACTATCCTTCAAAGCCTGATGCCCAGTGTCTTAAAAACAGTTTTTACTTATTGTCTGGGTTTTTGTTTTGCTTGGTCTATTCCGATTTTGTCAGGCAGGAGGATATTTTCAGTCCCTATTACTATAACTTAGAAAAGAAATTTTTTCCAACCTTTAAAAAACAACTAAAGGAATAAGGAATAAACCAAAGTGTCAGAGAGAGAACAGACGAGATGGGAAATTTCCTCTTCTTATCTTGTTTTGATGATGTGCAAGAGCTGCTTTTTACTTTCTTTCTTTTTTTTTAACTTGGGATTGAACCCAGGGACATTCTACCTCTGGGATATATCCCCAGCCCTTCCTATTTTTTTTTATTTTGAAACAGTGTCTCACTAAGTTTATAAGGGTCTTGTTAATTGCTGAGGCTAGCCTCCAACCTGTGATCCTCCTGTCTCTGCCTCCCAAGAACTGGGATTACAGGAATGCACCACCGCGCCCAGCTGCAATGACTGTTTTCTATTTCTGCTCTTTCAAATTGCCACCAACTTAGAAGCTTAAAACAACAGAAGTGTATTGTTTATAGGTATGTAGGTCGGAAGTCTGACACAGGTCTCAGTGGGCTAAAATCAATATGACAGCAGAAATGCATTCCTTTCTGGAAGTTCTAGGAAGAAGTCATTTCCTTTTCTCTCCCAGCTTCTCAAAGCCACCCACATCCCTTGGCCCATGACCTCTTTACTCTACCTTCCAAGCCAGCAACTCTGCATCTCTCCGACAATTTTCTGTAGTTGCATCGCCCTCCAACCGTAACAGGGAAATGTCCTCTGCTTCTCAGCATCTGTGTGACCAGATTGTGCTCAGGTGGGTAATCCAGGATACCCTCTTCATGACAGATCCCTAACTTCATCACATCTGCAGAGTCCCCTTGCCACGCAAGGTAGCGTATTCATTGGATCTGAGGATGAGAATGTGGATTTCTTTACAGGGTCATTATCCTGCCTACCACAGCCGACATCTGGTGACTTTAATATTCTGTTCTGTTTACTTTGAAGCAATGAGAATGACATTCACAGAAATCCTTTTAAAAACATTCAGTCAAATACAAAGCTTTAAGGAGAGAAATTCGCCATTTTCTCATTTCTAGTCAGTTGATGGAAACAATTAATTGGAGAGACTGCTTTCTCTACACAACTTGCTGGTCAGTCCTCCTCTCCTGGCTCCAGATGCCAGCTCTTCCTCAGTCACCAAGCCCGGAATAGCAAAGGAATGCAAAGGGGTCTAGAGATTTCAGGGTGTTGCCGTGTGTTTTCTAGCATTTACTTCCAAGAGTCTTCTCTAATTTTTTTATAATTGGTAGTATTGTTTCTCAAGTCAATTTTATAAGTAATTATGCCAGTAATATAATAATACCCAATATGTATTCATCACTGCAAATAAAACACTCCACTTAATATTGTGATGTTTACTTTTTTGCATCAACTTGGCTGGGTCACTGAGTCTCCAGATAGTTGTTCAAATATTATTCTGAGTGTTTCTTTGGGGATTTTGGGGGTGATGTTAACACTTAAAGGTGCACACTTTTAAATAAAACATTATCTTCCATGATGTCAGTGGGCCTCCTCCAATCAGCTAAAAGCCTGAAAAGAGAAATATACTGAGCCTCCCCCCAGTAAGACTGAATTCTACAGCAGAACGTCTATGAACTTCTTGCAGGGGGACTTTTCCTGCCGGTGGACCTCTCCCACATTGGCTCTTGAACTGGAGTTGCAGCATCGGCAGCACTAGCCGCCCCAGGTCGCTGGCCTGCCCGCTCCTACAGGTGTGGACTTGTCAGCCTCCATAATTGTGTGAGCCAATTCCTTAAAATGAGTTGATGAATGAATAAGCAATCTCTTAAGATACCTAAAACTTTATGCAGATTTAGAACAACCTAAATATATTAGAGTGTATATGGATATATACATACATACATGCATCCTATGATTTTATATATGTAAATATATTATAAAAATATATATCTCATGGGTCATATATATATTATAAATATATATATGTATCTTATGGGTTATATGTATATCTTCTCTGGAGAACCCTAATTAATACAAACAAATAGAGACTTTGGTATATGAGGTATTTACTATCATTATTCTCATTTTTATGAATATCATTTTAATTTGAATAGAGAATACTAAGCATGATTTAATATTATATATGTACAAAATGTATGATGATTAAGTCAAGATAATTAACATAGCCATGACCTCTCTTCATTTTTCTGTGATAAGACATTTCAAAGTTACTTCGTTATTATATACAATATGATAGTTACTATTGACTATAATCACCTTGCTGTGCAATAGATCTCAAAGCTTATTCCTCCTGTCCAAGTGAAACTTCCTGCTTTGTCCTTATTTTATAAATGAAAAATAAAGCATAGAAGGGGTAAATTGCCCAATGTTTTAGGGAGAGTATGAGGGTAAGATTAAAGCCACGGAAGCCAGACTCCGGGTTCCACACTCTTGATCCCTGTTTTATATTGCATTTTAAATCCCTGGACCGCAGAGGTTATACCTCAATATTATTTATTCCTCAAAGTATCTGGCAGAGTGCAATGACATATGCAGATAACACTTAATTGATAGATTAACATATATTCCTCTTACTTCCTTATTAACTCATTTAGATAGATTCAGTCCCCCAAAGATTCCCCCTGATTTGATTGGGGGAGGTGAACATGAAAGAGGTATTAAGGGGCCTATTATATAATTGCCATTACATATTGGTATAATAGAAAAATAGTATTATTTAGTTGATAGAAAAATTACTAAGCTACACTGGGAGGCCTGAGAAGAACTCCTTGAGATCTGTCATTGTTTAACTTCACAGATACACACATACATATATATTCACATACAGAGGCATGATTTATATCTTTTAACCTTGAAATAGTTAACCCTTGCAATTATTTTTGCAGAGAGTGGAAACTAGAGGGTCTTTCAAATTTCACAAGTTGTTGACATTGTGGGCCATTGTGAAATGCTTCTAGATAAAGAAGAAAATAAGAACATTGAGCTCAAGGTCACAATGCTCAGGCTTCTCACAACTCTGTTTCTTTCTATTTGAGAAGAAAATATTTAGCTTGTTTCCTGAGCTCATTTCTATTTACTACGATTTGGTTTTGGCCCATCATCTAAGACAAAATGACTTATAGGAAGATTCCTACCTGTATTAGCTTCCTAGGGCTGCCACAACAAATTACCACAAACGGGGTGCTTAAAACAATAGAAATGTATTCTCTTACAGTCCTGGAGGCCATACATCTGAAATCAAGGCATCATCAAGATTGGGTTCTTAGATCCAGTCACAGCCATCAATCTTCTGTATCCTTTGGCTAGTAGTCCGTCTTCACACATGTTTTCCCATGTATCTGCCTCTGTGTCCAAATTTCCCTCTTCTTAAAAGAATACAAGTAACACTGGATTGAGGTCCACCCCACAGAATTCACCTTAACTTGATTAAATCTACACAGATCCTATTTCCAAATGGGATCACATTAACATGTACTAGTGGTTTGGATCTCAATCCATCTTTTGAATGGGACATAATTATCTTTTTTTAAGGGATTAGAATTTAACCCGTAACTCTATCTCCACCCCCATCAATACCTGTTGAAAAATTTATAAATTACATTGAGAACCCCTGAAGCCAAGTTTCCATTTCGGCCTGATTATCTGGATACCTTTTAAAATTCTGTGACTTGGTTTTACTCTAAAGGCCACCACATAAGATTTAAAAGCGCTAATAGAAACCAAGGAAAATGTTCAGGTCAAGCATTGGCCATTAAAATGTGAAATGTAGAATACTTTCTCCCTCAATACCATTTTCACTTTCATTGCCAACTACACAAAACTTGTATTTCTTATTCTTGTTTATTGCCCAGGCTCCCCTACATCTGATTCATCAGTCACTTTGTCTGCAGCTATTTTATGGCCCCCTGTGTGCTCAACACTTCACTTAACAGCTGTGATGCTACAAAAAATGCAGTCTGTGTGACATTAGAAGAGATCAACCAAACCAGGAATCTCACTTTGCTCACAGGAAACTAAAACCCAGAGACATTAGTTATTTTTTTTTCTGGATAACCTTCTAGTTAGTGACAGAGCCAGCTATTCTCAGGTATCAACTATACCTAACTTATTCTTATTTTTCTATTCACCATGATGCCTGCATAGCTCACAAAAGTGTTCATGATATCATCTTATTCTGATGTTTGATCTCCAACCCTAATTACAGTCAATGTAGAGGAGAAGAGTTCCCAGTTTTGTCTCCAGGGGAGGAAATGTCCCCTCTTTCTATCACTCACAGGACCCAGACATACATTATAATACAAGAAGCATTTGCTCTTCACCCCACCTAATAAATAAACTTATAAGTGAAAGACAAACCCTATTCCAGGTTCTGTGCAGCTGCTCAACCATCTCAAATTCAAATCTCTTCAGGCAACTCTCTGAGTTCTCAGCATTTCAATTTGCCCGAAAAAGCATCGAAGGGTTTGCTTGGACAGCTGCTAATGCCTAGCCCTGAATATAGAAAAGACAGCTACACATGGAGCAATCACAGCCTTAATCAAATAATGATTTATGCCCTTGGAACTGAGCAATAAAAATTCAGATTGACTTTTTTTGTAAGTTGTGTCTTCTTCCCTGCAATCATTCAACCTTCCTGCAATTTCCATTTCCTGTATGATCAGAAATACCAAGCACCATTGTGGCTTTATATAAATTTTTAAAAAGGAACATGATTAATTTTGCCTCTGTCCCTATTTTTAAAAACAAGAAGGAATCATTTCAAAGTATGTGAGTATCTTTGTATCACTAAATATGTTCATTTATTAAGCTAGGTATCCACTGTCAATGAAAAGGAAGGGCTAGGAAGCTATCCAAGGGAAGGAAAAATGTAGTCCAATTAGAGATAAAGAGATATTTTAACTTAGTTATGACATAGAGATATTTTAACTTAGTTATGAAGCTAAATAATCACTAAGGATATTGTTAAACATGAATTTTGATGAGAAGAATTATGCCAATAAATTTGAAGAATATAATCCACTTATGTAAAGTAATTTGGAACCCACAAATCACATCTCTCTCCTTTCTTTTTAATGCAGTACTGGGGATTGCACTCAGGGCCTTATGCACGAGGCAAGTGCTCTACCACTGGGCTACATCCCCAACCCACCACAACTCACGTCTTTAATAGAATAATGTAGGAGCATGTTTTTCTGAAATAGTCAAATAATTTTGTTTTCACTCTATATAAACTTTCCAGACACAATATAATATAACATTCAAATCAAGAGTTTGGAGGTGAGGCTTCCAGGATTCAAGGTTGACTATTTCAATTTACTAGATCTCATGACCTTGAACAAACTAATTAACCTTTAAAAACATTCTTCAACTTTATTGTAACCAATAGTATCTTCCTTGTAGGCATGTTTGTGCAGATGTAATAAGATAATGCATGTAAATTACATGGTGTAGTAAGTTCTCCGAGCTCCTTCAGTCTCATTCAAGTTGTGTGAGAAAGAGGGGTGGCCATAGCTACCTCTTAAAGATAGGAAGTAGAGTTTTGAGCATGGGCTGCACACAGTGTCAATGTTTTTTCTTTTTCTTTTTTCACCTGAAGGCTGGGTCACCTCCTTATTTATCTTCCTGAAACAAATCACACTCAATGGTACCACATCAGTGGCAAAGCACAGGTAATCCTGGCGGCACCCGCATTTGCCAGAAGCATTTAAATGAAGAAGGAAAAGTGTTGATGACTCCTACAGACAACTGTGCCATGAAACTAAATGATGAATATTATTGTTGTTGGGGCCATAATTCTGAAATATTTACAAGAGCTAATGCAGACAGGTGGGAGATGAGACAGAGGTTTTGAGTTCACTGAAGGAACAAATATATAATTCATGAACATCTTTCATATCAACAAATAGTGACTATGCTCTCCATGATTTTTTAACTGCAAAATAGTCTCATTCCCATGAAATCTTTTTTAAGTCATCTGTTGCAAAATGTTGGGAAACTCATGTTCTGTTCTTGACAAATAACCTTGGCATTAGCAACTGCAGACACAGATGCTTGTCTGCACTGCTATCCAGAAAGAATACAAACACTCCAAAGTCAGTGCTATCTAAAAAAAAAAAAATCAGTAAGCTACAGATGAACAAAATTACAGAAAATAAGAGATGAACAAGAATGGTGGACACCAATGATTCTGTAGCTGAATTACACGGAATGCAGTCCTGTGCATTCAGTAAAGCAGGTACCCTACAGCAGCATTTACTAGGATTAGCATTTATTATGGATCCTCACCTTGAACTGTAAAATTGTATCCAATAGCTTTGTAATTAGTTGAAAGCCATCACACTTCGTCCAGCTTTGTGAAATGTTGCAGTTCTTCCTATCATTCATAGAGGTAGAAAAAACAAGTTTTTAAATGATGATTCAATCCAGACTCCAATCTGAAAAGCAGACTATTGACCCCAAAGATCAAACAATAGAAATTCATCCAGTGTTGAACAGCTAGAAGAAAATGGAATAGGTTTGCTGTTAGGAAAAAAAATCTCTGAAAAGGATAATAAAGTTTGTTTCATCTGTACAAAAACATATCAAAGGAAATGCCACACAAATGTCTCACTTTTACAAGTTTGTTTAGATATTTCTTCCCATTACCTCGATTTATCATATAGGTTACTCTTCAGAAAAAGAAAAAAGTGAACATAATGTAAAGGTTATACAGGATGAAAGCTAAAATCCATCAAGTGATTAATTTGCTCTAATTTAAAACAATTTTGTAGAAGCATTTGGAAATGTAATGGTCTGTAAAAAATGATAAATAAATGCTTCCTGACCAACTGTTGCATGTGATTGAACAGTGATTTCAGTGTTTATATAGACTCATCTGACATTGCTCACATGAACTTGGTTATGAAATACCCAGATTAGGGACTGAAGATGTAGGTCAGGGTAGAGCTTAGCATTCATGAGGCCTGGGCTCAATCCCCTACAAGGATGGACGGACTGAAGGAAGGAAGGAAGGAAGGAAGGAAGGAAGGGAG
>PVJS01042013.1:0-17699 GCA_004027185.1 Glis glis | reverse complement strand
GCTGGCCGCGAACCCGGATCCTCCTGTCTCCGCCTCCCAAAGTACTGGGATTACAAGCGTGCGCCACCACGCCCGGCTATTTTTTTATTTTTTTGTGGTACTGGGGATTGAACCCAGGGGCATTTTACCTCCGAGCTACACCCCCAGCCCTATTGTTTATTCTTTATTTTGAAACAGGGTCTTGCTAAGTTGCAGAGGGCCTCACTAAGTAGCTGAGGCTGGCCGCGAACTCGGATCCTCCTGTCTCAGCCTCCCAAGTACTGGGATTACAAGCGTGCGCCACCACGCCCGCCTCGAAGTTGGTTTTTAAAACCTCGAGTCACATCAGGTCCGGGTTACCTGGATGAGCTGCCAGTCGTAACAGTGGCACGCACATCTGTGTTAGGAATGACTGAGCAGTTCAGTTGGAGGAACTGATAGGAAATCCGCACCGTGTAAAGATGTGCATAGCATGTGATACCACAAAAGAGATTTTTCATTTTGGTAAGTGCCATCTGGGAAACTGAAATGTTTCCCTGTGATCTTAAAATCCTATTTTATATACCTACGATAAAATTCAGTGGGCCTCAGGTTCTCAATAAATGTCTGATGAATGCATTTTTAAAAATCACTGGAGTTATTCACAGACAACTATAAACAGTGTTTTCTGAAAGATCAATGCAGATAAATAAAATTGCGTTTTTTAAGTAAAGAGTAAATAGGGTTCAGATAATTTCAGGAATGGAACTGGAGATTTCCGAAGGTAATAAACACTGGTCTCATGCCAAGGGCTTGTACCGAATAATCTTGTACCTTGTTTAATTAAAGGAAACTGATAAGATACGCATCCTGCTCCAAAATGCCTTCCATAGTCTGTTAGTGACGTCTCAAGATGAAAAATCAAAATGTTGTGGACAGAATTCAGATCTTGTGGTTGTAATTATCATCACAATTACTTTAAGACCTCGTTCAGCTTGGAATCCCCTCAAATCCAGACTATGGACTCTGGCCCCTCTGTCTCTTGGAACTCCCTCTGCACTCCATCCTGGGAAAGAGGAGAATCAGAAGATTCTAAAGAACTCTTCTGACTCACATTCTGTGAAGTACTGCATTAGTGTTGCCAGATTAAGTTTATAAAAGTACTTTTAAAATCATAATCATTATTATTTTATTTTTCTTGGTACTGGAGATTGAACCCAGGGTCATTCTACCTTAGAGCTATACTCCCAGCCCTTTTTTATTTTGAAACAGGGTCTCTCTAAGTTGCTGAGGGCCTCACTAAATTGCTGAGACTGGCCTCAAACCTGGGATCCTCCTGTCTCAGCCTTTCAAGTATTGAGATTACAGTGATCAGGGATATGCTACCATGCCTGTCTTTTTTTTTCTTTTTTTGGTACTGGGGATTGAACCCAGAGGTATTCTACTTCTGAGCTACACCCCAGCCCTTTTTATTTTTGTTTGGAAACAGGGTCTCACTAGGTTGCTGAGAGTCTTGCTATGTTGCAGAGACTATCCTTGAACCTGCAATCCTTCTGTCTCTACCTTCCAAGTCCTGGGGTTACAGGTGTGCACCACCACACCCAGCCTGGCTTATTATTATTATTATTTTTTTTTGCGGTACCGGGGATTGAACGCAGGGGCGTTCTACCTCCGCGCTATACCCCCGGCCCTATTTTTTATACTTTATTTTGAAACCGGGTCTCACGAAGTTGCGGAGGGCCTCACTAAGGAGAGAGAGAGAGAAAGAGAGAGAGAGAGAGAGAGAGAGAGAGAGAGAGAGAGAGAGGGAGAGAGAGCGCACGCTTGTAATCCCAGTACTTTGGGAGGTGGAGACCGGAGGATCCGGGTTCGCGGCCAGCCTCAGCTCTCTGGCTTATTATTTTTAAGATGAGTCTCAGAATGTTGCCCAGGCTGGCCTCAAACTCCTGGGCTCAAGCCATTCTCCTGCCTTGGCCTCCCATGTAGCTGGGACTAGAGGTACATACCACTACATTTGGCTCATAATTTTATTTTTCTGTTGAAAAATTTTTTATAGACTCTTGCAACTGTAGAATAAAATGTGAACTCTTTATTCTGGTATTTAAGGACTTTTCATATTTTGGTCATTTAAAATTAGGTCAATCTCATTTTCTAGCTTTATTTCTAATTATTCTTTCCCATTTTCCCCTATAAAAACCCTTTGACCAGATGCTGCCTTCATTGATGTCTTTGGCCGGAAGTGTTCTCTATTGAAATACTTTCATTTTTATGGATTGACCTTAAACCTGATTCCTGTTAAATGCATGCCAAAATTTATGTATCTGGCATTGGCAACACATTATTCAAGGCTCAGAGAATTCAGAATTAAAATCTCTGCTATTTCATCTTTACCCCAAATGGTGGTCACCAAAGCAAAGTCACCCAATCTAATGAAACTTTTGCAAGAGTTCCCGAGCCCACGTGGTCAGTCCATTCTTCCACACCTCCCCAAACTTACCCTTAGGCAGTTTTTGACTCTTCTAAATAATATTGTGCATTTATATTTGATCTGATCACTATATCACCCTAGGAGTCTTAGAAATGGGGTTAGTAGATGAATAGTTGAGCCTGCTGATACATATAGCTAAATTGATTTCCAAAAACGATGTGTTTCTTTACATGCCGACTTTAATACATACACTTTTTTTGTTACTAGGGCTTGAACACAGGAGCATTCTACCTCTGAGCTAGATAGACTCCCAGTCCTATTTTATTTCTCGTTTTGAAACAGGGAATTGCTAAGTTATGGGTCTTGCTAAGTTGCTGAGGCTGGCTGCGAACTTTCGATCCTCTTATCTCGGCCTCCCAAATATACTGGGAGGGGGTGCAGGCGTGCACCACCACTCCCAGCAATATGTACACTTTATCACATGTTATAAAATGTGTATAGTGAATACTGGTTAAAGAAATTAGAATTATTTCAGTTATCTAAAAGAAAAAAACTTACAGGAAGAGCACTTTCATTGAACCTTCTTGAAATTCTTTCTTCAAAACCCTCGGCTTTGAGTGAACAAACTTTAGCACCATCACTGGCCCAAGCCACCAATGTCTCCCACTGTGGCCCATCAAAACAACCTCCAAAGGGACCTCCAGTTCCTCCTTTGCCTCCAGGGCTCTTGCCCCAGGGATCCTTCTTAAACATCCGTGGATTGGTGACCTTCACTCTAAATATCTGGTGGATTCCAGATCATCCCATTAGGTGTGAAAGACAAAGTTGTCCTAATGACCTGCAGCTAGCCCGCTCCCTTCCTGTTCCTCTTGCTCACTCCTCTGCAGCCGTCCTGGCCTTCTTGCTATGCTGCAAACATCCAGGAATGTGCTGCCTCCGGCTTTAGTGTGCATGTCCCTCTTCCTGGAAGGCGTCTCTCCAAGGTGGCCACTCAGTTCCTCACTCCCTACATCTCTCCTCCAAAGATCTCTTTGGACTGAGGACATCTTATGCCACTTGCGCTGGTTTGCTCCTCCACACCCATTTGGTCTCTGCCTTGCTTGGGATACTACAGCCTGCATCTGCAGGACCTCCTGGTGCTTGGGCTTTGATGGTTTCTGCAAGGGGCAGGCCCTGTCTGGGGACTGGTGGAGGGATGAGAAGAGAAGTAGGTCAGGGGTTTCTCTCCACTCCCTCCAGTCAGGCTGCTGGGTTCCTCTGCCTGGCCCCTGGCCCCTGTCCCCATTCTATGACTCCTACCCTTGCTGGGCTCAGCAACACCACTCCCTCCCCCTGTGCCCTGACCCAGGGTGCGTGTCCTGCATGCCAACCTCTGTCCATTCTCTCAGCCTTGTTCACCTTTGTGAGTTACACCTCCCTCTCTCTCTCTCTCTCTCTCTCTCTCTCTCTCTTTCATTCTCAGCCGTTGCGCAAGCCCGCTCTTCCTTGCCAGGGCCCTTACTGATGACACCTCTTCCCCTAAAATTTCAACTCCTCTCAGCACTTGCTGTCTCCCCTGCCTTGCTTTATTTTTCTCTTTGTCACTTAGACTGCCTATGCCTGCTGCATAGTTGACTTTCTGCCTCCCCCACTAGGATATAAACTCCATGAGGGCAGGGATTTTCTTCTGTTTATTTCCAGCACATAAACAGTGCATGGCGCATGATGGGGATCTGGGGGTCACGTGCATGCGCTCTTGCTCATGTTCTCTTTCATATGAATGGGTGAATGAAATGAATAACCTATGATCTACCTTATAAATTTGGGGGCTGGGGCTATAACTCAGTGGTAGAGCACTTGCCTAGTATGCACAAGACTTTGGGTTCGGTCCCCAGCACCGCTCCCCACCAAGAGAATTATTTCTTCAGCCAGCTTATTTAGATTATAACTTATAACTTAAATCTCTCAAACTCAGAAATGAGTGGTTATTTGTTCTCTCAGGTTAGTAAACATAGAGATTGCACAGGTCAATGAGACATGTTAGAGACAAACAATATAGGGACAAAGACAGGAGAGCTATGGGGTAATTGCATTCTTTTGTCATTTGGGGTCCTACAGTTAATGCCCTTGATTTTTTACATCTTATTCTCCTCTGGATTCAGTTTTTTCTAACAGAGGTAAATCTTTGAGTGATTCTTTTACTGAGGGTCTGTGAGTTGTAAAATTTCTGTCTTAACCTTTACTTTGTTTTGTGGCACTGGGAACTGAACCCAGGGGTGTTCTACCTCTGAGCTACACTCCCTGCCCTTTTTATTTTAATTTGAAACAGGGTCTCCCTGAGGTGGGAAACCCATTCAGAGCCTTAGAAATATTATTAGGAATTTAGACGTAAGATAGGAAAAAGTAAGAATTCCCCAACCCCTCCCCCTAGTTGCCCGCAAGTGAGTGAGTGGACACTTCCAAAAATTAAAGGACCTGTTTCCTAGGCAACCTAGAGTCACGACCCAGGAGCTCTCCCTAATGTAAGCAAGAGAGAGCCAATTAAAAGACTGGAGAGAGCTGGGGGATGGTATGTAACTTAACCGCCTTTCCTGCTTTCTGTATCTTGCTTATGCTAGGTGTGATGAATTTCATGTTTACCCCTCCCTTCTCCAAAGTGGGAGACTGAGGGTAGAAGAATCGTGTGAGCCCTTTGTTCAAGGCTCAGATCCATGGCATTGCCAACTGAGTCCTTTACTGGTAAATAAAGATATTTGTCCCTGATTTTCAGCCTCCAGAGATCCTTTCATGGGGACTGAGTGGGAGACTATGGGTCCTGCAACATCCCTAGGTTGCTGAGAGTTTCACTATTTGCTGAGGCTGTCCTTGAACCTGCGATCCTTCTGTCTCAGACTCCCAAGTACTGGGATTACAGGTGTCCACCACCATGTCCAGCTCTATCTTCATTTTTATTTCCCCTTCACTGGGTAATAGTTATATTCTATTATCATTTTGAAAATGTGTGTGTGTGTGTGTGTGTGTGTGTGTGTGTTTGTTACTGGGGATTGAACCTAGGGGTACTCTACCTCTGAGCTACACCCTTAGCCCTTTTTATCTTTTTATTTTGAAACAGTGTCTCCCTAAATTACTGCACACTGGCCTCAAATCTGTGATCCTCCTGTCTCAGCCTCCCAAGTACTGGGATTACACACGTTCTTCTGACTTCTGATGTTCTAAATATGATTCTTTTGTAGGCAGTCTTTATCTGTTACTTTTTCTTTGGAAGTCTACAGTTTTGTTTTGTTGATAGGTCTCAGTTTTGTTGTGCTGTATGTTACTTGTTACTTTTTAAGTACTCATGTATTATCTTTCTGCAGTCTAGAAAAGTTCTTACCCATTATCTTTTCAAATTTCACTTCTTCATTTTTTCTCTTTTCTTCTGCCAGACCTCCTGAAAGACATATGTTGAATCTTATTTTATCTCCTACCTCTTAGTTTCTCATAGCATTTCTATTTTTCTTTGACATTTATGTGCAAGCATGTTCTTGCGTGTGTGTGTATGCGTGTGGGTGCGTGTGTGTGCATGCATGTGTATGCATGCGCGCGTGCGTGTGTTGTGCTAGGCATTGAACCCAAGGCCTCATGCATACTTACCACACACTACCACTGAGCTACACCCCCAGCCCTTCTGTGTTACATTCTGAGTAATTTTCTCAGATCTATTTTCTCATTTGAGTTTCTTTCTCAGTCTTTTCTATTTTCCTTTTGAATCGTTTGACTTTCTAATTTCTTGGCTTACTGACTTTTGAAGTCTAGAAATTCTAGATGGTTTTGAAGTTTATTTTTCCCCCAGCACCATAGTCTTTCATATCACACGTATTCTCAATTTATCTGTAATAATTGTAACAATATCAACTTAAAGCCTTTTCCAGGGCACTCTTCGGTCCTGAGTTGTGGAGCTTATTCTTTGTCTGCTGAAGGTCCGTCGCGGTGGATTATAATGCTGTTGCGAGCTCTTGGGTGGAACTTGTTTTTTCCGCTTCCTGGACTGCGGAGGTGCTCTGCACAGCAGCTCCGTGTCTGTTCCTTTGAAGGCTGGTCAGGTTCCTCTGCCTCTTGAGTCCTGCTTTAAAAGTGGGATTTCATCTCTAGGTGTGTCACAAGCAGGAGATTCTCATTCCTTCTGCTTCTCTCCCAGCACGATAGGCAGAGGTGGCCTTCTTTACTGCTCCCTGGGCCCATGGGCAGGTCTTCCAGTCCCACCTTCAGTGGGGATCTGGCCTGTTACGAGGTCTTTTTCCATTGATGTGGGTGCCCAGCGTCTTATCTCTTCCTTTCACACGTGTATAAAATCTGGGTTTATGTTCTATCTGACATCCTCTTTTATTCTTTCTTTCTTTTTTTTGTTCTGGGGATTGAACCCAGGGGCATTCTACTACTGAGCTATACCCCTAGCTCCTTCTAAATTTTCTAGAATTTTGAAACAGGGTCTCCCTGAGTTGCTAAGGCTGAGGCTGGCCTCAAACCTGTGATCCTCCCATCTCAGCCTCCTAAGTACTGGGATTATAGGCATGCACCAGCACACTTGGCTAAAAGTCCCCTTTTCTCCTGTTAGTTTTTTTCTTTCTCTTGACTTCATGTTCTTTCTGTTCTTCATCTCAAAAAAGACATCATTGTCTCATATAATTTCCCAGGCCCAACCCTCAGAGTCATCTCAACGCCTCTTTCTCTGCATAGATTTTGCTGGTCAGTCCTTTCTCTTACATATCTCTTCTTTGTTCCTTTTCCTATATCCTCCTACCATTAAACTAAAATAGGCTACAGCCATTTTCCCACAAGCTGCAGCAGCAGCTTCCTCCATCTGTCTCCATGCACACTATTCCACAGCGTAGAGATGCCTACTAAAGCTCGGACCTTATGCTAGCCGTCCACAAAGCCTTCAGTGCAAGGTTTAATTGGAACTTGAGTTGACTGACGTCATGACCTGGGTCTCCTCCCCCCCCCTCCCCGCAGTCATCTCTACCTCTGCCTTCCTGTACTCTCTGCTCAGCCACATGGAACTTTTCTTGTGCGTTATGTTCTTAGCATATGTTGTTCCCAAGGTGTGAAATACTGATGTTTCCTCGTCTTTTCTATGTAGTTCCCAAAACCTCTTGACATCTTTAAAACTAGCCTCCATGTTGTTAGTATGTGTTTCCTAGTCACCCTGCACTTTCCCTATGGGAGCACTAGCAGTCTCCAAGATAAATCACTCTATTTCAGCCTCCTCTGCTGGGCATGCCTAGCCTGCTTGGGTCTCAGAAAGGACCAGAAGTGCATGCCCCCGGATAGGCCAGGAGAGTCGCTGGTACTCAGTTGGGTGGCACAGGACCTTGTTCTTGGTCCAAGCTTTCTTTTTTTTTTTTGTGGTACCTGGGATTGAACCTAGAGGGGTTCTACCTCTGAGCTACACCCCCAGCCCTATTTTTTATACTTTATTTTGAAACCGGGTCTCGCGAAGTTGTGGAGGGCCTCACTAAGTAGCTGAGGCTGGCCGTGAACCCGGATCCTCCAGTCTTCGCCTCCCAAGTACTGGGATTACAAGCGTGCACCACCACGCCCAGCCTGGTCCAAGCTTTCTTACAGGCAGCAAGGGGAAGGGAGGCCAACAGGCGAGACAATGTGGCTGTGAAATTAAGTGACTTATTGCTCATTTTCTTGTCTGCCAAAAGATGTAGCAGACAGGCAAACACCCTACCCCGAAGCTCTCTCAAGCATGCGGATTAGCTTAATTTGCTGATACAGACCCAGCTTTTTTCTCTCCTCACCTTATTCTTCGTGGCCGACTTGCCAAGACTCCTCCCCTGACCTTTCCACAGGTGGGGCGCTCTGATCATGTGGGGCTCTGCCCTAATTACTGTTTATTTCACTGATTTGTTTTATTAGGTTATTATCATAAGGTGAGGAGCCCACTGGACAATTCAGTTGGGAATGATGAAAACCAATTACAGCCTTTGAGATTTTATTCAGTCCGATTCAAATGATTCTTCCTTATGGCCGTTCTTCACTCTCATTTGCGAAAGAATGCAAAACATATTCCATCGTTCTGCTGGTTGTTTCTCTGTTTTGGGTTTTTTTGTGTTTTTTTTTTTTCTGGTCCTGGGGATTGAACCCAGGGGCATTCTACCTCCGAGCTACACCCCCAGCCCTATTTTTTATTCTTTATTTTGAAACAGGGTCTCACTAAGTTGCAGAGGGCCTCACTAAGTAGCTGAGGCTGGCTGCGAACCTATGATCCTCCTGTCTCAGCCTCCCAAGTACTGGGATTACAAGTGTGTGCCACCACGCCTGGCTGCTTTTCTGTTTTATTTGACCCCAGAAGGTCTTCTGGACTGAAGCTCTCTTTTCTAAAATTTTTTAACATAATGTTTTTTTCTTTTCCGACTAATCTTATGCTTTCCCACTTACTCTTCCAGAGTCTCCAAGGTAATTGTCTTATTTTCTGTTTTCCTGGCTAGACAGCAAGTTCTGTAAGGACAAAGACTGTTTCCCTCTTACTTGATCTCCAGCCCCTCGCGTGGTGCCGACCACATGGTCGCCACTCAATAAATGACAGATGAAATCCTCTCACCTCTACGGTGCTCATTGATCTCAATTCTGAACCAGCTTCCTCTCAGTTCTAGTATTTTTGGTACTACTTGAAAATAAAAGTTACATATACATATGTAAAAAATATGTATTTTAGAGATGTTTGTTTTATTGGGCTTAATATGTAGCAATACAAATATTTCTCCTTCAAGATCCAACTCAAGTCCCACCTCTTTCATCAAACTTCACTTCATTAGTCCATAATGGGAACTCCCTTCCCTGAATATTTAACTTTTTTTGGTGGTGGTACTGGAGATTGAACCCAGGATCCTTCTACCTCTGAGCTGTACCCCTAACCCATTCTTTCTTTCGTTTCTCTTTCTTTCTCTCTCTCTCTCTTTCTTTCTTTCTTTCCTTTTTTTGTGGTACTGAGGATTAAACTCAGGGACATTCAAACCTCTGAGCTACATCCCCAACCCTATTTTTTATTCTTTATTTTAAAACAGGGTCGTACTAATGCAGAGGGCCTCACTAAGTAGCTGAGGGTGGTTCTGAACCTGTAATCCTCCTGTCTCAGCCTCCCAAGTACTGGGATTACAAGCATGCGCCACTATGCCCAGTGCTATTTATGTCTTAAAACATCCCTGATTATCTTTTTTATTCTTAATTAATGCTTTAACTTTTTATACATGTTAATTTCAGCTATGTGTTTTATATCCTCCAGTGCAATTAGTGTAAATTATATAGACACAAACATACAGATAGAGAAGTACTTGTTCAATGAATGACTTTATTCAAACTAACATCTTAATTTGAACAAAAAATAGGTAAGGTAAGTTTATATTCTTTTACCATATAGAATGTCATTTATCTTGATTTTTTTCAAGTTACAGCTTTATGTAGAAGTTTTTTAAAAGATTTATTTTTCTTTTTCTTTTGGTACTGGGGATTGAACCTCCAAGCTACACCCCAGTCTTTTTTGTTTTTTGTCTTGAAACAGGGTCTCACTAAGTTGCTGGCCTCAAATCTGTGATCCTCTTATCTCAGCCTCCCAAGTACTGGGATTATAGGGTTACCCCACCATACCCTGCTGATAAATTGATTTTTTATGTGCATCTATCATTTTCTCCATTTTAAGAAGAAAGTACTGATTTTCTAAGGGATTTATATAATTCCAGTCTGGAATGAAAGTCAATTTTTTAAAATGCTTTCTTTGAGACCCAGTTTCAAAATAAAGTATAAAAAATAGGGCCAGGGGCATAGTGCGGAGGTAGAACACCCCTGCGTTCAATCCCCGGTACTGCAAAAAAAAAAAAAATGCTTTCTTTCGTTCAGGTCTGATTGGGTCTTTCATGTACATGGTCATATGCATTTCCTTTTTGTTCACTATAAGAGAAATTGTCTTATTTCAGTACTCTTTAAATTTACTTATGATCTTTAACTTTGTTACCAGACTTATTAGTTTTGAGGCTATTTACTTCTTCTCTCCTGTTTGTATTTAAACAAACAAAAATACTAATAATTTAAGGTAGCACCATTACCAGAAGGTAAAGTTGAGGAAATGAAATACCATTTGTCCAGTTTTATCTCTTAAATATCTTGTCCCAAGTGATATAAATACTTGAGTGTTAACACATTGAAAAACAGGAAAAATATATTTTCTTGCACCTCAAATAAAAACCAAAATGTAGTTTAAAACTACCTATTATTTTACCCACCCTAATCACTAATACAAATGAAATACAAATGAAAATGAAATACAAATGAAAATAGTAATACAAATGAATGAATAATACTAACGTAGTAATACAAATGAAAATGTTTTCATCTTACATATTTTCAGTAATTTCAACAATTATTTAGATGTAAAATGAAATAATCAAAAACACTTGGATTTTCTGTGCAAACCACAGAAATAAGATTTTATGAATTTCCTCATTTTTTTTTTCGGCACCGGGATTGAACCCAGGGGCATTGTACCTCTGCGCTACACCCCCAGCCCTATTTTTTATACTTATTTTGAAACCGGGTCTCACGAAGTTGTGGAGGGCCTCACTATGGAGAGAGAGAGAGAGAGAGAGAGAGAGAGAGAGAGAGAGCTGAGGCTGACCGTGAACCCAGATCCTCTGGTCTCCACCTCCCAAAGTACTGGGATTACAAGCGTGCGCCACCACGCCTGGCTGAATTTCCTCATTTGTTTGATAAATATGTGAGTGTTTTCTTTGTTCAAAGCTCAATGTGGGGTTTTTGAGGAGGTCAAGAGGTTTAGAGTTCATAAGGGTGACAGACACATGTGCACGCAGTGCCCTATGTCCCTCTTACAAATGCATTGGCTACTGTTGGAGTCGAGGAGAGAGGCTGCATCCCACAGTGGCGTTTAATGAAGGGTTCTGAGGACGACTGCATTTGAACTAGACCTTGAAAGAAAATACATTTTTTTGTTAGGTGGGAAAACTTCTGAATTAGAATAATTATCGCTGGGCATGGTAGTACACATCTGTAATCCCAGTCGTTGGGAGGCTGAGACAGGAGGTTCACAGGTATGAGTCCAGCCTCAGCAATTTAGTGAGGTCCTCAGCAATTTTGTGAGATCTTGTTTCAAAATAAAAAATAAAAAGGGCTGAGGGTGTAGCTTGGAGGTAGAATGCCCCTGGGTTCAATCCCCAGTACCACACACACACACACACACACACACACACACACCCTGAATAATTATTTCCAATATCACAGGAAAAGGTACATCTTGAACAAAGGTTTGGAAGAAATGAAGTAGGAGGCCATTTCTAGGTAAACAAGTATTTCCAGGAAACTGACTCAGTTTAGGGAGCATCTTCAATGTTAGGCTAAGGAGTGTGGACTTTTTTTGTATGACGAGAATAATAGAGGTTGTCTGTATTAGAGTTTACTTTGTTAACATATAGAGAAACAAGTACTTTCCTACTACTTTTAAAACTTACCCAATTAAAAATTGTACCGTGTAATCATGAAAAATGACAGATTGTGAGCTTTTTATATGTCTCTAAAGTTAAGCATTTCCAATATGATCTTCTAGCAGCTTTCTTGACTTCAAAAAATATTTTTAGAACAAAAATAACATTTTTCCTCAAAATTAACAGTCAGATTCCTAGAGTAGACCAAATAAGGTAACACAGTGGCCTTTTTGCATTTATTCATGGCAGTTTAGTCTCTAAATATTAACTGACTAAAACATATTTGCAGTGATTCCCAGTTGGTCACTTTTCTAGAAGCTTAGCAGTCTGATTTCTTTTTATGTAGCAATATGTAAACATCATTATATAAGAAGCATGCCAAGTACAAACTGAATGGCCCCAGTGTGCTGTACCACACGCCAAGGTTCATCAATTCTAGGTCAGATACTGTACAAGTTAGTATTTATTCTAAGACCTTGTTTTAACATAATATTGCCAGAGAGATTTGGTTTTTTGTTTGCTCGTTTTGGTTTTTTTGGTGATTACAGGGATTGAGCCCAGGGTCTCATACGTAGTGCACACTAAGCATGCATTCCAGCACTGAGCTTATATCTCCAGACCCTGAAACTAGATGGCTTTGATTAGTCTGATTTGGACAAAAGTGTGTGTGTGTGTGTGTGTGTGTGTTGAAAGCTTGCAGAATCCGTTTTGTTTAAGCACATTTAAATATTCCTAATACCTGGGTGTGGTGGTGCAAGCCTGTAATCCCAGTACTTGGGAGGCTGAGACAGGAGGATCACACGTTCAAGAACAGCCTCAGCAACTTAGCGAGAACACTCAGTAACTTAGTGAGGTTCCTCAGTAACTTAGACTCTGTTTCAAAATAATAAGCAAAATAGGGCTGGGGGTGTAGCTCAGAGGTAGAATGCCCCTGGGTTGAATCCTTAGTACTTAGTACTACACACACACATACAAAATTCTTAATAATGTATTTAAACAATTAATGTTTGTTTTATATTGACCAATAAGCATCTAAACTATAAATTATCTCAAACATAGTCTCTGTTGGGGATAGCTAAGCATGTGGTGGTGTTTAGAAAAAGGCATAGATCATGAATGATTATCCTTCAGTGTTTGTTATTTGGGCCATGGAAGTGGAAAATCACTAGATTACACAGAAACTTTATGGAAGACAGAGGCTGTGTTGTGTTTTTCTTGTGCATCTCCTCGCGGCACTTGGTCCACAGTTCTGGTGACATCTGTGGAGGTGCTATTTAAATCGTATGGCAGCTAGCATATGGTTCTTTCTGTTGCTATTTAGCAACTAAGTAGAGAATAAATCTTAACAATGTGTATCAGAGATTCAAATGAAAAATAAACTATGGAAAGTCAAATTAATTTTAGAATATAGTATTCATGTAGTTGGGTTTTACTAAGAATAGCTAACTGGAAGGCTGTATTCCATAAGATGAAATACCATTTGGTCTTTATAACCCGATATCATTGAAAGACCATTCATTTCCTTCTTCATTTACTCTGACCTTTTCTTTTTGTTGCCCACTTTTGTTGTGAGAAATATTTTTTCCAAGAAAAGGACTTTACTTAAATAAATCATGCTAATGTAGAAAATTTGGAAATATTTGAAAAAAGACTGAAGAAGATTAGTAGTATTCACAATTTTATTACCCTGAAATAATGACTATAAATAATTTGGTATGTGTTCTTGGTAGATTTGCTTTGATATCTTGTGTACTATTGAATGACACAACCTTACAATTTATTTCCTTCTCATACAGTTGTTCCATTTCCTATCTGAAAATTTTTGCCTCTTCCTGGGACTCAGTATTCTATGGCCTTCTATTTGCAAATTGCTGGCATTTGGATTTATTGGATCTCTTTCTTTTATTGACCTTGCTATTAAGATTATTTAAAATACAAGATTTGATTGTATTTCTATAGATTGAATTGTATTTCTCCTACTTTTTTTATGAAAAGCTTAAATGTTAAGATTTTTATTTGATGGGAGGAAGAGATTTAAAGGATCTTAATGTGTATTTAAAAAGTCAAACTAAGCCTGGTGTGGTGAGTGTGCCTGCAATCCCAATATTTGGGAGCCTGAGACAGCAGGATCTCAGGTTTGAGGCCAGCCTCAGTAATTTAGACTCTTGTTTCAAGATAAAAAGTAAAAAGGACTGGGGGTGTAGCTCAGAGGTAGAATGTCTCTGGGTTCAACCTCTAGCACACACACACACACACACACACACACACACACACACACACACACAAAATCTGAACATGACATGAAACTTTTTTCTTCTTCCTTGTTATTAGGGATTGAACCCAGAGACATTCTACATCTGAGCTACACCCAGCCCTTTTTATTTTGTTTTGAAACAGGGTCTCATTGGGTTGCTGAGGCTGGCCTTGAACCTGTGATCCTCCTGTCTCAGCCTCCCAAGCACTGGGATTACAGGCGTGGGACACCACACCTGGCATGACACTTGTGTTTAAGTAATATATGTGCATTTTGCAGATTTTTCTTACCAGAATTCTGGTTTTGGTTGTTGTTGTTTTAATGGGTAAATGGGTTAAGATTTTCTTTAGCTGACCAGGGAAGATACTGATACTATCATATCTTGGTTCCCCACATAAACATAATATTAAAAGGTACTGGACTTCCACAGGGACGTATTTTTAAAGTGAAAATGCCTATTTGTGCCAATTATTTGTCTCAAAAAGAACTAGAGGAAGTTGCGTTAGTGCCTTCTTCAGATATGTTAGCCACCATATCAACTGCAGAATTATTTTTGTCTCTGTTTAGCACTTTGCTTTTGAATAAAATTACTTATCCTGCATAGACTATCATGAAAGGAAATGTCAATGTCTTAAAATTGGTGCTATCAGTTCTTTTTGAACATTCTGTAATTATTTAATTCCTATACGCTTTTTTTTAAGTCTTAGCTCTTCTCTTTGTAAGTACAGTCCTTTCTAGCAGAAGACATTCTTCTTTTTCTGTACTAACTGGTGTGCCCTGATCACAGCACATGCTTAATAACAATGCCCAAGAAACATCTATTGTGTATGCTTTACTTAAGAAAACATGAAATTATTAGTACATATAAAAATATTTTTGTGGTCTCAGTTTCCCTTAAGATCACTGAAAATCCCACTCATTGTTTTTATTTTATTTCTAGAAATGCTGCCATCATTTCTTCAGAAAGTTGAGGTTGTCTCTGAAGCTTCTAGAGAAACTTGTGTAGCTCTGAGTGACTGCCTTAATCTCTTCACGAAACAAGAAGGGGTAGGTTGCTTGGAATTGAACTTTTTAAATAACTGTTTTGGTGTCACATATTTGATTGTCCATGAAGCCATTGCTTTCAAATTGTTCAAAAGTAGGAAGAAATTAGTATTAATGACAACAACAAAAAGGAATACTTCATTCTTTACCAAAATTCAGAACTTATTTATTCTTGATTAAGCAGAATAATCTTCATTCACACCTTTAGAGTTTATTAACCATATTTAACTAGGGATAGTTAACATTGATTTACCCGTGGTTGTTGTGACATTTCAATAAGAGGGAATTGATTCTAGAAACAAAAGTTCTGATTTTTGTTTTTGTTTTGTGGTACTTGGGGTACTCAGAGGCATTCTACCTCTGAGCTACATCCCCAGCCCTTTTTATTTTATTATTATTTTTTGTTTTTGAAGCAGGGTCTCACTACTTTCTGAGGCTGTCCTTGAGCCTGTGATCCTCCTGGCTCAGCCTCTCAAGTACTGGGATCCCATGCCCGACTTGTAATACTATTTAAAAACATCCCTTCTTAGCATTTCTATTTTTGGTGGTTTGCAGATTTTAAATGCTAGTTTATTTAAATGAGGAATGGTTTAGTGTCATATATAAATCTGAATAGGATGATAGCATTGTAGAACATCTGTGAAATTAACAAATTATGATGTCACCGAATACATGTAACAGTACATTAAAAAACCAAGTTTCTCTCACCTTTCTTTCTTTCCTTCTTTTTTTTTGGGGGGGTACCCTATTTTTTTTTTTTGTAACAGGATCTCAACTAAGTTACTGACAGCCTCACTAAATTGCTAAGGCTTGCTTCAAACCTGCGATCCTCCTGTCTCAGCCTCCCAAGTACTGGGATTATAGGTGTACACCAACATACCCAGCTTCTCACATTTCTTATAGGGAACCTGATGCATTTATTGATACCATTTTTGTTCTAGAAATGGTTTTAAATGTCTTATGTTGGTATGTATTTCCTCCCTCTTTTCTTTCCTTTCCTTCCCTTCCCTTCCCTTCCCTTCTCTTTTCTTTTCTTTTTTTGTGGTCCTGGAGATTGAAGCCAGAGGCATTCTACTTTTGAGCTACATCCCTGGCCCTTTTCTTATCTTTTGTTTTGAAACAGGGTCTCCCTAGGTCACCAAGAGTCTTGCTAAATTGCTGAGACTGGTCTTGAACCTGTGATCCTCCTGTCTCAGCCTCCCAAGTACTGGGATTACAAATGTGCACCACCACCCCTGGTTTGTAGTTAATTTCTTGAGAAGTCAATTCATTCTGATTTTTAATCTGTCCGTTTGATAAATAGCCTAAAACCTCTCTCTTTGCGAACAATTTAGATTTGCAAGAGTATTATTAACCCAAAGTTTAGACTATTTAACTTCCTTTAGACTCTTAAATTTGTGATGAGGATTAAAAATGATAATGTAAGCCAAATGCTTAGCATAGTGCCTGACACATAGTAATCCCTAAATAAAATTCAGAAGTTCGTGTTGTAGGATCTTCTACACCACTTGTAATCCCTCTTCATTGATGGCATCTTGGAGCTTTTGTGTTGTTAAGTTGCATTCTTCTTATTTAGGGAGGAGTTACAATTGTCCAAAGAAGATTTTTTTTTTTTTTTTTTTTTTTTTGCGGTACCAGGGATTGAACTCAGGGGCATTCTACCTCCGAGCTACAGCCCCGGCCTTATTTTTTATCCTTTATTTTGAAACCGGGTCTCACGAAGTTGCCAAGGGCCTCACTAAGTAGCTGAGGCTGGCCTTGAACCCAGATCCTCCGGTCTCCGCCTCCCAAGTACTGGGATTACAAGCGTGCGCCACCACGCCCGGCTCCCAAAGATTTTTGACTACTGTTGGATGAGTATTGTGTTTCCATCCTTATTATTTAAGTTACAATGGTCTGCTTAATGTTTCTGAATCTTCATGTCTTCATCTTTCAAATAAAGGAAACCATATAGAAAGTTATTGGGAGCACTGGCCTGAACATCTAATGGACCTGTTTTAGATTGCAGTCTTTATCTAACAAATATTGAAATAAATTTCTGTAAAATAAAAATACATAAACACCTTAGAGTTGGGTATGTGGAGCAAGTGTACATAGGTAAATAATGCATAGAACATATAACATACTGCATGGAACTGTATTCGTTAGTAACTGGCATTTAATTTTTTATACTTTTTAGAGTATGTTTAAGATAGTTTTTCAGTAGTTCCAGAAAATATTGTCTCTCAGTAGAATCCCCGGATTTCTTTCTGAGAAGTAAGATTGCGGAGAGTGAGAGGGCTCCCAACATATATGAAAGATAATCAGTGGCATCCTTGAAGTTGGTCTTTCAAATGACCAAGAATTACAACATAGGGATTAACTGACGTAACTGAGGTCAGAGTGGCATGATAATGCTCTGTAATGCCTTATTTATCTGGCATCATTGGTTATATTTCTATTATCTGGAAATATTATTAAAAGAACAATCATAAACTTTGAACTCACATAGACCTGAGTCTAATGTCTGGCTACTTAATCTCTCTTTGACTCAGTTTTTTTTTTTTTTTTTTTTTTTTTT
>PVJS01042012.1:0-17700 GCA_004027185.1 Glis glis | reverse complement strand
TTATTTTGAAACCGGGTCTCACGAAGTTGTGGAGGGCCTCACTAAGCAGAGAGAGAGAGAGAGAGAGAGAGAGAGAGAGGGAGAGAGAGAGAGTGAGAGACAGGGAGAGAAAGAGAGAGAGAGAGCTGAGGCTGGCCACGAACCCGGATCCTCCGGTCTCCACCTCCCAAAGTACTGGGATTACAAGTGTGCGCCACCACGCCCGGCTTACATGCATTTTTTGATAAACATAATTGGCCCCAGAAATGCAACAGAAATCATATCTATGATAATGATTTACAATTCTTCCTCCTACCATTAGTAGTGCTGCATTTCATAGTTTTGAAAATCAGTTTTAAAGTTTTATAAAGAAAAAAATTATCTGGTCTTGCTAAGTTGCTGATGCTGGCCTTGAACCTGTGAACCTCCTGTTTCAGCCTCCCAAATACTGGAATTACAGATTTGCACAGCATATCAGCTTACAATGTGTATTTTGAAAAGAAATAATGTAATAAAAATAAAATAATTAAAATTCTATTTTGCCAGCTATTCCTCCAATAGAGCAGCAATATCTAGAATATACAAAGTACTATGTACAAACTTAAGAAACTTATCACTAAAAAAACAATCCAATCAAAAAGGGCAACTGAACTAAATAGACACTTCAAAAAAGAATACAAATCGCCAATAAATACATGAAAAAATGTTCAACATCATTAGCAATCAGGGAGATGCAAATCAAAACTACACTGAGATTCCATCTAACTATAATTAGAATGGCAAACATCAAGAAGTCAAATAATAATAAATATAAGGATGTGGGGGGCAAGGATGTGGGGAAATAGGAACTCTTCTACACTGTTGGTGGGATTGCAAATTAGTGCAGCTCCTGGGAATCTTTCCAAAGGGGCTGAAATCAGAATATCATGGTGATACATGCATGTTCATGTTTATAGGAGCACAATTCACAATAGCCAAATCATAGAACCAACCTAGATGTCAATCAACAGATGAATGGATTATAAAACTATGGGATATACACACAATGGAATTCTATTCAGCAATAAATAAGAACAAAATTATGTCATTTACAGGAAAATGGATGGACCTGGATAACATTATGTTAAGTAAGATTAGCCAGTTACAGAATGTGAAGGGTCATATGTAGAAGTTAGGGAGTAATTGGAATACAAGAGGGACTTTAGATAACGGAGAAGAAACTCCAATGGAGTAAGAGGTGGTCCAGGAGAGGGGGGAGGGAAGAATTAACAAAGGAGGCACTTCCATTGACATCATGTACATATGTGAGAATACCAATGCCAATCTCAATATCATGTGTGGGGAAGGGGAGGGAACCAGGGGGAAGCTCACCAAGTGTTGTGTCCCTATCACTCTGAACTACATTATAATGTGAGACTACAATGCACCAATAAAAGTATATATTTTTAATGAAAAGAAATAGTGTCTTCAGATTCAGGTGCTCGCAAGGAACAATCAACAAATCCTTTCTGAGTGCCTGCTATCTGAGAGGTAAAATAGCCCTGAAAACAACAAATTGACAAGACAACAATCCTGTCTTCAAAATGTTTTTATTATACTGTAGAGAAAACTAATATACACATGCATTCAACACTATCACGAGAATAACTCCTGTTTGTTTATGTCTCCACCTATGTTCGTTACTGAAATTGGCCTGCCAGGAATGAAGCTATGGAATACATGTATTCAGCTAGGGTTTGTAGAAAGAGTAGCATGTAAAGGAAGACAAAGAACCAATAAAGAAGATAAATCCTCCCTGCATGGTGATGCATACCTGTAATCCAGTACTTAGGAAGCTGAGACAGGAGGATCACAGGTTCAAGACCAGTCTCAGCAATGTAGGGAGACTCTTAGTAACCTAGCAAGACCCTGTTTCAAAGCAAAATTTAAAAGGGCTGGGGATGTAACTCAGGGTAGAATTCCCTGGGTTCAATCCCCAGTACTACCACCACCAAACAAAAGATAAAAAAACAAAATGAACTATACAGACTCAGTGAGAATTTGAATGGTTTGTGTGAAAGAAATGTGACACTTAATGTGAACAGAGCATGGAGTTTTGTCAAAATGACAGCCTAATTTGATCTGCAAAAAAAAAAAAAAAATAGCCAACTAGAGCTCTACCCTAACATCGAAACTTGATGTTCAAATACCCTGATTATTTTGAGGCATTTATTGTACTACAGAGCTCTGTAGTATCATGTATCTTTGATTGTACCACAGTAATAATGATTCTAAGTTGTTTAAGCAAGGTAACCCACTAGAGCTCGGAAAATGAGTATGAAGCTACAGTAACTAGGAAGAATAACAACAGAGAAAGCAATTAAGTTAATAAGTAGGAGATCATTGGAAACCTTCAAAATCACAGATTCATACTCCCATTTCAAGGAGTATGTAAGCTAGAAACTATCTTTTTAAAAATGAACTGTGGAATTCAACGAAATTAATTTTTTCTGTATTTTCTAGTCTCCTTATTATAATGGCATCACTTACTGAGTGTTATTTTGTATCAGAAAGTGCTTTCCTTATACTATCTCTTTTAATCCTTCCCAAAGGAAGGATTTTGCCGATGAGGTCCCTGATCTACAAGGGTTAAGTGAACTATTCCATTTCAGCTGGAAGTAATGGAGCCAAACCCACGCAAAATTGTGATATCCATACCCTTTCAGTTGTAATTTAATTAATGTTTTACAACTGTACTTATTTACTTATTTACTTATTATTTACTTATCAACTGTATTGATTTTCTTATTATTTACTTATTTTTCCAAAAAATTTTATAATCACACAATTCATATTACATATATTAGCACTTAATGTTAGCAGATAGTTATGTGTCCTTAAAAAAGTTATATGCACAAATAAACAAACTATCACACAATGCACACTCCTCTAAAACTTTTTTAAATCAACTTAGAAACAACTCATTTTTATGGCTACTTCATCTTCCATTTTATGTATGTATCCTAATTTGCTCATCAGTCCACTCTTGATGTATGTGTAGGCAATTCCCCCTCATTTTACTATCAACCAGTGCTGCGATTACTAACCTTATACTATGTTATCTTGAATTTCTCTCAAGCCCTTGAGTCCTACTCCTGTACCATGTCCTCTTTGAGGGGGCCTATTTTTGGCAATTATAACTCTGTGATCATTTTTAAAAACAAAAATATAAGAATGTTTCAAAACACACCAATCTCTCAATATGGTATTTTCCATTAGGCAAAGAGGTCTCAACCTGAATGCTTAGCTGAAAGTGTTTGTTAAACTGATCAAATGGGTGGGAGCTGATAAGAAAAAGAAGGGCAAATAAAACTTGAGACAGGGGTGAGAAGCAAAACAACCATCAAGAGGACTTTTTTTAAAATAAATTTCCTGATGTTTTAGGGAAAACTGTAACATTGCAATTTAGGAACTGACATCCCACAAATAAATATATGAGCTGATACACTACATATGTTTGCCAGTGAATTCTCTCACCAAACATTTGTCTGATAACTCAACATAGTTTAAAGAACTTGGAAAGTTACTTGTTAGTTT
The DNA here is from genome assembly GCA_004027185.1 of Glis glis. Classification (NCBI taxonomy): domain Eukaryota; kingdom Metazoa; phylum Chordata; class Mammalia; order Rodentia; family Gliridae; genus Glis; species Glis glis. The sequence continues at coordinate 14,145 of PVJS01042012.1, read as the reverse complement.
TTTCTCACCCACATTACTTACTTATTTGGAGAGTCAACTTATTAAACCGAACAGCAAATTTTATTTTAAGCTCTTTGAAAGATGCTTCTTAAATAAATCCACATCCTATAGATAATTTGTTGTTAGTAACAAGGCCATTGGGAATGCTAATGCTTCTACTTTGAAGGTGTTTATCAATTGTGTGCTATGCCTTGAACATTTATTTGCTCCTCTTGGTTCCTTCCTTTTGAATATGCCAATTCCATTCCAATGCAATCTCAGTCCATTAGGAAGAAAAAGCATTATTAAAGCTCTTTAAGGGCACGTCAGTAGTGTGAAACCCTTGTTATATTAAAAATCAAAGGCTTAGGGATATTCAATGGAATGATATTTACTCAAAGATAAGCAGGAATTAAGACAGAAAGGCCTATAGCTTTAGATTTTTTCATCTTCTGTTAACTCCTGATGAGCATGGACCAAGCAGTCTTCAATTCTTTATTCAAACCCAGTAAGAAAGATTCATTATTATATATCTTGGTTTAGAAATCTTCATGACATACAACGGTACAATGAAAATATTACTTAGACAGACTAATTTTTTATCTAGGTCTTGCCCTCGATTGAATAGACATTAATTGAGTGAAGCTATAATCTAAGGGATAAAAGAGCCGAAGCTATTTCTAAAGTGTGGGTGAACACAGAAAATATATATTATCTTCCCCCAGAAAGCAACATTATTCAGTTATAAATTCATCATCAAACACTTACCTTGAACCTACTTTGTTCCAGGTACAAGGATAGGAGCTGATGGTTTAAAAATCAATGACTCCTATTTCTGTCTAGTAAGAGACATATATGTTTTCCAATGAAAGTCATAGAATTCTATAGGTGTTATAATAATAACATTAGGCTAGACATGATGCCACATGCCTATAATCCCAGTACTTGGGAGGCTGAGACAGGAGGATCACAGGTTTGAGCCCGGAGATCCTGTTTCAAAATAAAAAAAAATAAAAATAAAATGAGGTTGAGGTGTACCTCAGGGGTAGAATGCCCTTGGTTTTAATCCCCAATACCAAAATAATAATAATAATAGAAAAACTAGTAGCTGAAATGGTCAATAGGTTTCATTTTATGTGCCAAGCTTCATAGATTGGTGATCTGGAGCATGATTTGAAGAATTTGAATCTGGTGCTTGCTATAGATCCGGGATGGAGAGGGTCAGTCTGCATGTTGTCCATTTGCCATCTCTGCTGTGTGTTGTAGAGATGGTAAATACATGGAGGAAGGTATAAGCTTTCATTCTAAAGAATAGTTGACATTTGTAAAGAACCTTGAAATCTAGACATAAATATGAATAAGGGAGCAAAAAGCAAAAAAAGAGAAAAGCGAAAGTCGTAGAATGGCCTTAGTGTTAAGCTCAGCACTCCCTGTATCTATAAGGTAGGTTGGAAGGGAAGGAGGTGAATGTCAGGCTGGAGATTTCCACAGGATGCAATCACTGATCCCATTATCTGTCTGCTGAGGAGCTGAGACTCAGTCCCCTAGACCAGGGTTCTGGAAACTGTGATCCACAGGACACCTGCATTAGAATTACCCGAGGCACTTGTTAAAGCAGCCAAATTAGAATATCTGGACATGGGGTTGAGAATCTTCATTTTTAACAAGCTCTCCAGGTAACTCTTAAGCATACTAAATATTGAGAGCCCACAGTAGGAGACTATTATACCAGGATGATCAAATTTTTCAGGATATTTTCGTGCTGAGCAGTTAACTCATGTTGTCTACAAATATTTCCCACTCCAGAAGCTGGCAAGGCTGGAGCTCACGATTAGTGCCGGCATCCACAGCCTCTCAGAACCCCCTTCACAGGCCACGCTGCAGCAGCATTTCCAGCTCATTAATTTTAGTTAGGAAGAACCATTAGCGTAGTGTGCAAATTATAACCCTGGAATTTAATTGTAATTGGAAATATATACTCAGTTTAATTTAAGCATTTTTCAGTAAATTGGACAAAAGGAGATATTTCATCCTAGAGTTAGCTGTGGAGATAAAAGGCTTTAGTGAGAGACTGGAGCACTGTTGTCACAATGGTCCAGATAACAGGTAAGTTTCAAAGTCACCTGCTTTCAGAGGCAGACTTGTCCTGGTTCATTACAGAAGACAAAGGGAACCTACTGCTATTTGATGGAATTCATTAAGTGAAACTTTCTTAGCAGTGAAGTAGCCTACAACTCATTAGCATTAGTTTCTATTTACATGTAGATATAGCATACACCCCAGTAGGTCCTTTCTTTATTATTTTAATGCAGGTTTGTAGAACACAACCAGAGATTGGATAGAAAAAAGAAAATCTTGAAAGCTGTAATTTCATTACTCTGTAAAAATTTGTAATATTATTATCTTTTATACATAATAGACATCAACTTAGTGAGACCCTCAGCAACTTAGTGAGACCCTGTTTTAAAATTTAAAAAATAAATAAATAAAATAGGGCTGAGAGTATAGCTCAGAGGTAGAATGCCCCTGGGTTTAATCCCCAGTAAAACACACACACACACAAAGAGGCAAGTAGATTTGTGGAGATAGTCTTATTGATTAGTAAAAAATTCATAAACTGCCAAATTAAAAAGTGGGTATATTCCTGTTCATATCTACTAAAGATCTTTCATCCTTTGACACTGCTGTAGTGCTGTAGCTCTCCTCCTTTAAACTTTCTATATTTTTGCTTTCATGAGAGTATATCATATGTTTGTTTCCTCCATCTATTTCCTGACTATTCCCTTTCTGTCTCTTTTGAGGACTTTTCTTCATGTGTCCACCATTGAAGGTTTAAGAAATCATATAATTCAACAAGCATGGTGGCCCATGCCTATAATCCCAGTGCTTGGGAGGTTGAGACAGGAGGATTGCAGGTTTAAGAACAGCCTCAGCAATTTGGTGAAACCCTCAGCAACTTAATGGGACCCTCATTAGAAATAAAAAATAAAAAAGGGCTGGAGGTGTAGCATGAAGGTAGACTGTCTCTGGGTTTAATCCGCAGTACAAAGAAGGAAGGAAGGGAGAGAGGGAGGAAGGAAGAGAGTAAGGGAGGGAAGGAGGAAGGAAGGAAGGAAGGACAATTCAAGGCTCAGATCTTCTATTATTCTTTTTGCTCTATTATCACAAATTCATCCCATTTGTGATTCAGCTACCACATAAACATTACTTTTTAATGTATTGTTTAAACTTATTCCACAAGCTTAAAACTGTACCTTCAGATGTCTGCTGTATAGTTCCAATTAGGTATAAAACAAAAGAAAACTCTAACTGAAATCTTAATTTTTCTTCCAAAGTGGTTTCTTCTTCTGTTTACTCTGTCTCAATTGTGACTAAATGAATTTATGTACTCTGAATTTTCCCTCCCAAATATTTCCAAAACCGGTACATTATTTTAGATCCCAACTTCTGCTTAGCAAAAGTGAATTTTCTTTCTCTCTCTGACTTTTGCCTCTGGCCTTATTTCCCTCCAAATTCAACTTTCAACATAAAGCCAGAGGGACCCATGGAAAATTCAAATCGAGTGTGTCATTCCCCGGCTACCAATCTTTTCCTATTTTCTATATATAAATTCTAATACTTAACCTGGTATAGGTTTCTGAAGATATACTTTGCCAGAATATCTGCTTTGCTAGATCTTATGTTCATGTAAGTGATTCATGGAATACCTTGCATGGTATTGACTGGTGCTCCAGAAGCATTGAAAAATAAACGAATAAATGAATGAATGCTAGAAATGTGTTACAGTAGGCGATCACGCATGACTGGACAGAGAGACAGGGAGATTGTGAAGTAAAGTAGCAACACGGCCAATACTCCAGGGTAGTGGTGATTAATCAGACCAGCTGATAAAACAATCTGACACATCACTAGCATGTTTTAGACATTGTATGTACTGATTGACTGTATGCAAAAAAGAACTTCAGAACAATTAAGTAAAATCTTTTGAAAATAATGTGCATACCATAATAGCATACCTATTTTAGTAGTCCTTGTCCGTTTGAATTACAGAACCCTTTTATGGAAATTAAATGAATGTAAAAGGCACTTTTAGAAGAAACATGTATATGAACTTACAGTCATAAATTTTGTGTAATATTTCATTACCTCTGCTGAGCTTAGCTTAAAAATTTCTGCTATAATCAATATTTAATTTTCCTTAGTCCTTGGTTGGTTAGGCTTAAAATCACATCAAGAAAAATTTCAACAGTATTATGTATTCCATTAGAGTAGGTAATATAGCCAAAGGGCAAGTTTCTGGTCTGGTCTGAGAATATGAGTTGGTCAGTTAGAAATTAGTTTTCTTGATGCAATACACCAATTTTTTTAATTAAATTAACATACGTGTCTGTATGCTGGCATCTCCCAAGAGATATGTGTTAAAGTAGATGCACAGGTAATATTTGAACATAGCTTGATAGTTATAGAAATAAGTATAAAGGTAAAAAAAATAGCTATTCACATTTATTCTAAGCAATCCAGAGGGTTGAGCCATTCATTCTTTAATTTTAAAAATATGTCTGGACTTTCAATTTTATTTTTTTCTTCCCATTTCAGAATTTAGATCACACACAGAGACACACATAAAGCAGTACTTTGGTATTACTGGAAGTGTTTAATTAGTTTATAGATTAACATTGTCATTTATTGTGTCAGCCCCACAGGCAATGATTACATTACTTAAGTGAAAGAGAATGAGGAGCAGAGCAGTAAGTGGGTGATTCAGAGCTGTATAAATACCCCTCCTGGGGTAGTCATTCAAACTTATATTCTTCATCAGACTCAGGATTTAGAGTCAGAATTATATGGACAATTTCCCCAACTTGCCACTTTACCATCTGTCCTAAAGTAATCATTATGTTTCTGCAACAATTGCATTGTGGAATCTTCATTAGGAACAAACCACTACTTGGAACAATTAGGCTGGCATTGAGGCTGTTGGCCCAGCAAAGTGAGTTATGCACAAATCCCACATGTTCCACATATGTTGTTCCCATTGCAGACAAAACTGGAAGTCTATAGTTTTACCCTGATTTGAAAGCTTAGAATAAAAGATCAGTAAATCAGGCAAATCGAGTCAAATATTAATTTTAGATAAAGAACCAAAATCAAGACCTCTTTTGTGTGTATGTGGTACTGGGGATTGAACCCAGGGGCATTCTACCTTTGAACTACACCCCCAGCCCTTTTTAATTTTGAAACAGGGTCTCCCTAAGTTATTGAGGGTTTCAGTAAGTCACTAAGGTTGGCCTTGAACTTGTAATCCTCCTGTCTCATCCTCCCAAGTACTGGGGTTACAGTAGTGTGCCATGGCATCTGGTAGTCAAGACCTTTTGAAGCCTTCTCAATTGTGGGCAGCAGCTGAAGAATGTAATGCTTTCACTTACAGATCTGTGCATTGGCCATAGTTCCCTTTAAAACTTCCCAGTTGATTCTTATTTTCCTTTTAACTCTGCTGTCAGCAGTCACAGATGTCTATTGAAGTGGCTCCCAACCACTGAAATGAATGAGAGATTTTGTGTTTGACAATCAAATAATGTCGCACCCTACTAACCCTCCCTAAGAATTGAAATAATTTGAAATGCTCTGTGTACTAGGTAAAAATAGCAATCAGATGGGTGTTCTCCATATTTCTTTGTTCAAGACCATGCAATCAATACCTGTACTAGTGTGTATGATCATTATAAAGAGTCCTTGAAGGAAAAAAAATGGTTAAGAGATTGTGAGATGGGTGTGCATATGCATAATTAATAAAAGAAAGACTCAAAATAGACTTGATCAAGATAGTGTTGTTCTAATTTCTGGCACATCATTTACTTCTTTTGTTTATTATACTTATGCTTCTGTTTGACAGTGAATAAAAATAAAAATGTAACAAAGGGTATTTTCTTTACCTAAAATTTCCTATGAATTCTTATCCTCATAAGACTTAAAAATATTTAATCACAAATTTTCTTGCTTCTCATGGCTGACAGAAACATTTGAGATATTTTTGGTAGACTCAAAACTAGAGAACACCGGGTCAGTACCAAAGCAATGACAAGTTTACATATGACATGTTTGTTCTATTTATCATCTATACATTCCTTTTATGAGTGCAAAGAGGCAGAGGGTTGTTCTAAATCAAGTAAGCATTTTAATAGTATCAGGTATCAGGAAGGAAGTTTTCCATCAAGTGTTTGTAGGAAAAACATAAATCTACTTGCTATAAAAGAAAAGTAGTCATGATATTGATTTTACAAAAGGAATCTTCCACCGGGCGTGGTGGCGCACGCTTGTAATCCCAGTACTTTGGGAGGCGGAGACGGAAAGATCCGGGTTCGCGGCCAGCCTCAGCTCTCTCTCTTTCTCTCCCTGTCTCTCTCTCTCTCTGTACTTAGTGAGGCCCTCCGCAACTTTGTGAGACCCAGTTTCAAAATAAAGTATAAAAAATAAGGCCGGGGGTGTAGCGCGGAGGTAGAACGCCCCTGCGTTCAATCCCCGGTACCGCAAAAAAAAAAAAAAAAAAATGCCAGGAGTTGTGGCACATGCTTATCATCCCAGCTACTAGGGAGGCTGAGGAAAGAGGATTGGATGTTTGAAGCCAGTCTCAACAACTTAATGAGACCCTGTCTCAAAAGAAAAAATTAAAAGGGTTGGGGATATAGCTCAGTGGTAGACCACCCCTGGGTTCAATCCCCTGCGAAAGAAAGGAAGAAAGGAAGGAAGGAAGAGAAATTTAAAATAGAATTTACTATAGAATCTAACAATTCCACCTAAAAGATATATACCCAAAAGATTTGAAAGCAGAGACTCTATCCATGTTCATAGCAGTTTTAGTCACAGTAGCCCAAGAGTAGAAGCAACTCAAGTGTCCACTAATGGATGAATGGATAAGTGAACTGTGGTCCATAGCTACAATGAAATATTATTCGTCCTTAAAAGGAAAGAAAATTCTGAAACATGCTACAGCATGGATAAACCTCAAAGACATGCTAAGGGAAATAAGCCAGTTACAAAAGGACAATAGTATGATTTCATTATATGAGGTGCCCAAAACAGTGTCTGGCAGGGGCTAGGGAGAGGGAGGAATGGGGAGGTGTGTTTAATGGGCTGCAGTTTTGCAAGATGAAAAATGTTATAGAGATGGAAGCTGATGATGGTTGTACAACATGAATATAGTTAATACCACTGAACTGTACACTTAAAATATTAAAATGGTAAGTGTTATGTTATATTTTACCACAATTGTTAAATATAAAAACAAAGTGGAAGCCAGGCATGATGGCACACACCTGTAATCACAGTACTTGGGAGACTGAGACAGGAGGATTGCAGGTTCAAGGCCAGCCTCAGCAAGTAGTGAGACTCTCAACAATTCAGCGAGACCCTGTTTCAAAACAAAACAAATGGAGTGGGGCTAATGGTGTAACTTGGAGGTGGAATGCCCCTGGGTTCAACCTCTAGTACCATAAATAAATAAATAAGATTTTAATATTTATTTTTTTCTTATAAAGTACCCTACCTATATGTGATAGTTGAATTTTCTGGCTCTATTATTTGGTATTTTACAACTAAAGTAACATTATTGAAAATGCAGTTGCCTTGCTTCTACAGGTATACAGTTCTTTTGTACTTACTTTATTTCAACTGTCCCTTTTGAAAGGGTTGGGAGAGAAGGAGACAGGAGACCACTCAATGGCAGAACAGGCTTTATTGGAATAGAACCTGTGGAGAGGCATCTCCAGGAAAGGTTGGAGCCGATGTCTACTTACAGACTAGAAGCTTATATAGGTTGTTTAAGGAGAGACTCTACAAGGAGGGGGTATGGTATCTAGCTATTACCAAGAGGGGTTGTTAAGGGGAGATTTTACAGGGTGGGAGAAGCATTGGTTAACTATTACTGGGGGCTTTATTACATCAGGGTTAGGTAGGATAATGGAGCTTTCCTGTAAGCAGAGGGGTCTGATAAGCAAGGGGTGCAAGAGCAAGTCTTGGTCAAGATAGTGGGGGCATTTTCGGGAAGCAGGGGGAAGGGTGTATGAGCAAGACTTGGAAACTTCTGGCCAAAATGGAGTCACTTTTGTTTGAGGCTCTAATATTTTACACTCTTTCTCTTAATAGAAAAGAAGGGTGGGAAGGGGGCTTAGGAGTGTGGCAAAGGGTGTGGAATCTCTTCAGTATCTGTTTCCTGTAAACCTGGATGTCAGGTCAGGGGGGTTGGGCCTTTGGTATCTATATTGCCTGAGGAGAACAGTGTTTACATGACTGAGTGGCAGCTTGGAGGAGTTGGGCCTCTGACAAACAAAAGGAGAGAGTAAGTTTAAAATGCAAGGGCCAAAAGTGAGAACTACAAAGAGCATCAGCAAGGGACCCGCTGGTAGGAAAAGCCAAGAGGTCCAATTTAGTTTTGCTAACCAAGAACTCCATGACTCAAGAGTTGCTGTCGGATTTTGGAGGCTCTATCAGTAAGCTTCTTTGCTGCATCTCGGAAAATTCCTGACTGATTCACATAGAAACAGCATTCCTCTTCCAAAAATAGACATAAGCCTCCCTTTTCTGCCGTGAGGAGGGCTAGGCCCCGTCTATTTTGAAAGGTGACTGCTGCTAGAGTCTATCTGGTTCTGGACTGCCACTATGCCCCTTGCTCTGCCCTCTAGGTTTCTCAGACAAGCTCTGATAATAAGTGAGAGAAGTAACTAATTCCCCTATTCCAGTGCCCAATCCTGTGGCTACCCTAGGCTGAGTAAAAGGAGAATGAGAGTCAGGCCCCTTCTGGATCTGGTGTGGCCTGAAAGGGGAACGCTAAAGGATTGATTGTTAGGGGCCACTTCAATCTCCAGTGCAAGATAGACTAGGGTGCAGGTTCCTGTCCAATTTGTGGGGAGACATAGCTAACTATTGGTCCCACAAAGAAAGAAAATCCCTTGGTGATGTAGGCAAAATGTGGTGTCTATACAACAAAGATGTTTGAGATGTTTTCATTTTCCCAGATGGGAGAGTCCCACTAAGGGTTACCCCTGTTAATGGTTGGAAAGGGCCCACCGGGTTATTTTGGGGGGTCCCTGTTGTGGTATTTTCAAAGAACAGATGTTTCCTTTGATTTCACCCAGAATTTGGAGGCTGGGTAGCCTGGAGAAGGAATCTGATGACAGTTAGCTTGGACAGAAGATCCACATAGTTGCCACAGGAAGAGGGAGGGGTATGTTGAGGATCTGCCACTACAGAATTGAGAGGTGTCTGTGGTAGGAAAAGTTGCTTTAATTGTAGGGGACCATGAGAATCTTACAGCTCTACTGAAGGTAGCTGTTTGGGCTACTGGCACATTAGCATGATCATTAGAGGGAATTATCTGGATAGTGAAATTACAAAGGTCTTGCCCTAGGTGTCCTAATAGTTTACCATCAGTTTGATTTCTACTAAGACAGAGAGGAGCCTGATAGGCCAGTACAGTGTCTGTAGTGACCAGACCTAGGATAGGGGCTTCCTTGGAGCTGTACTTAGTGATATTGTCCATCTATGAACGAAGAAGTTGTACAGCTCTGGCTGTTAGGGTTGTTTTGGTTATCTCTGTGATCTGAAAGTCATATAGGTCGTTTAGGCACATATGTTGAAAGGGTGTGCCTCCACGTATCTTCGAATGAAAGGAAACATTGGAAGAGGTCCACAGGTGTAAGGATATTGGGGCCGCAGTATATCTGGTGGAGGGGAGAGGTAAGCAGAGCCAGCAATCCTGTGCTAGAGTTGGGTTTGTGAGGTTTAGGAGATGGTGTGTGAGATTAAGTATGTGTGAGAGGTATTGGAGACTTAGGACTTCCTTGACAGGTAAGGGATGGCCTAGGATGGACAGAAGAGAAAGGAGTAGGAAGGTAATCATCTTGGAGTGTGGGTAAAATATAGGCCCTAGCAGTGTCTAATGTAATTCCAACCCGGAGGCATAAAACAATTTTGCATCAGCTGACCTAGCTTATGAGAAGTATACTGAGGATAATAAGAATCCAGAATAGGAACTGTGTTAGGGTCTCCTGATCTATCATGGGGAGGGACTTTGAATTTCTAACCAGAGGGAATCAATTAAATTTCCTTTCAGGAATGCATACCACAGAAATGAGAACAGCTGTTTTTCTGTAGTAGGGCAGTGGGGAGGAGGAATTGCCTCTATTAGGCTAAGAATGAGTGTATGGAAAGAGTGAGGGTCAGCAGGGAGGGTATCAGTGGGTACTGATTGGCTCTCTTGGAGAGTGGGTTACTCATCAGCAGGCAGGTGTGGTTCCTCTGGAATTCCACTGAGTTTGATTGAGATAGGTCCTGTCGGGAGAGCACAGTATCTGGGAAGTGACTGGTGCTCTGGAAGCAAGCGTGTTGCTTCTCTTCTGGTAGAGACAGAAAGTCTCTACCAGATCTGCAGCCTTTTCTAGCTCATTAGCCAGTGTATGTTGTTCCTCTGAGATTTGATTGAGTTTGACTGAAGTAGGTCCCATCCAGACGGCACGGTATTGGGGGGGGGTGACTGGAAGCAAGTGTGTTGTTTCTGTCTCCTCCGGGTCTGGGGCCTTTTTTAGCCTAGAGTGGCACAACCACTGAGGAAAGTCTTTTAGTTTGTGGCAGTATGGGTGGTGAGTATAACTTGGTAGGGTCCCTTCCATTTGGGCTGTAAAGGAGAAGTGACTGCTGTGGGGGCAGCTAGCCACACCCAGTCTCCAGGATTAAGAGATAGAGGAGGATGTAGCAAAGGTGAGATTGGTCCCACCAAGTTTGAGTCTGCATATTCCCTCAGACAAGGGTGAGGTGGAGAGCAGACTAGATGTCGGACCTAGAGGGAGGCTTGTGCAGGGAGGGTCCATGGAAGAAAAAGGGTCGTCCATACATTAACTCAAAAGGACTGACATTTAATGGTTTTTGGGAAGGGCTCATAGGTACATGAGGGTGATAGGCAAAAGAGAAACCCAAGATTGCTGGGTTTCTAATGAGAGTTTAGTTAGCTGTTGTATTAGGAGCAAATTAGCCTTTTCTATCTTGTCTGAGGATTGTGGTCTATATGGAAAGTGAAAGGCCCATTTGATGTTTAGAGCCGTTGACACCTCCTAGGTGACTCAGGAGGTGAAAGAGGGTCCATTGTCTGATTGAAGGGAGCTTGGGAGCCCAAAACTGGGACTGATATGTGTCAAGAGGGAGTGAGTCACCTTTTTGACCCTTTCAGAGGTGGTGGGGAAGGCCTCAATCCACCCTGTGAAGGTGTTCACCATGGTTAGGATGTATGGGTATTTTTTGGAAGGAAGCATATGAGTTAAGTCTATCTGCCAGTCTTGTCCTGGCAGGTGTCCTCAATTCTGATGGATGGGGAAAGGTGGGGGCGGATGCTACCCTTTGGGGAGGTTTGACTACAGATAGAGCAGGATGTGGTAACTTTTTTGAGGGTGGAGTAGAGGAGGGGTGCATGTACTTGGTTCTGAAGTAATTTCAGGAGGGGGGCAAAACCTGTGTGGAATTGGTTATGTATGGACTATAAGAATGGTCTGAGTTGATTTTGTGAGGTAATCAAGTGGTTGTTAGTATACAGCCAGTCTCCTTGTTGAATGGCACTGGCCTGAGTCCAAGACACTCTTTCCTGATCAGAATATAAAGGGGGATAATTGGGAAAGATGGGTAACTGGGAAGGTGGGCTCTGGAAAGCCAAAGCAGTCTGTTTAGCCTTGGTGTCTGTTTAGCCTTTTGTAATAGGGTTGGATAATTTCTGGTGCCTCTTACAATGAACTGCCTTAAGAAGTCTGGCAGCCTCTAAGAGTCTGTGGGTGAGCTTCCTGTTAACTATGAGGGTGCCCTTGGTTGTGAGGTATCATCTTTCTTGCCTGATTAAGGTGTGGGAGTGTAAGATGTGGTAGGCATATTTAAAGTCTATGTAGATGTTGACCTGGCTGTCTTTAGCTAGGGTCAGAACTCTTGTGAGGGCTCAGCTTGCTAAGTTGTGGTGCCTGGGGCTAGTGGTGGGATTCCATGACCTCTGTGTTGGTGACAATGGCATACCCCGCTAGTGTAGGGGGTACATGGGAGGAGCTGCCATCAATATACCAATTTGGGATCCCTGCAAAGGGGGAGTCTGAAATGTGGAGGAAGGGGGAGAGGAGAGAGTCCATGATATCTGTACAGGAGTGTAGAGGAGTAAGGTCATCAGGGGTAGTGGGGCGAGGTAGGAGTGTGGATGGGTTTAGGGTGTTGCACTGCTGGAAGGATATTAAAGGGTTGTTGATGAAGAGGGCATGGAGCTGTTGGAGTCGGGAGGGAGACAGTGTGAGAAGAGTGTGATTGGTCATGAGCTCAGGCAGGTTGTGGGAGGAGAGGATTGTGATGGTTTGGTAAAGAATAAGTTGTGAGCCTCCAAGGCAAGGAGGGCAGTAGCTCTGAGGACCTTTAGGCAAGAGGGCCATCCCTGGATGACTGTGTCTAATTGTCTTGATAGATATATGTGATAGTTGGTCTGGTTTGTCAACTTGACCCACCTAAGATCATGTGACTTTGGTTGTATAACAGCAGATTGAATTGGAAGTTCTGCCCTAAATGTGGGCAGCAGGGTTCTGATAGGTGCAGGACTTAGATAAAAGAAGGAGAAAGCCACATAGAGGGCGCTGAGACTCTTCCTGAAGAAAGCGCATCTGCGCTTTCTGAGATCGTTGGTCTCCAACTTTGCTGTTTCCTTGAAGAGCTTCTTGATCTTCTGCTCTCATCTGAGATCGTCGGCCTCCAGCCCTTCGAACTGAGACTTCACCATTGTTTCCCTGAAGAGCTTCCTTATCTTCACATCTTGGACTGGACTGAATTGGTGGTTGCTTCAATCCTAAGGCTCCAGCTCTTGGACCGCCCGACCAGCTACTGATTCCTCTGACTCTTGACGTGCAGTTGAAACTCAGGACTACATTGTGAGCTGATCTAATAAATCCCTTTTTCATATACTCATTCTGTGAATTCTGTTAATCTAGTGAACCCTGACCAATACAATATGCCACAGCATATTGGGGATCCAGAATCTAAGGTATCCTGCTAATCCCAGGAAGGAGAGGACATCCCTTTTTGTGTTGGGCTCAGGCATTGAACTAATGAGTGTCTTTCATTGTGGGGTGATGGCTTTGTGGGTTGGAGAGATGGACAAACCTAGATATGTGATGATTATTTGGGACACTTGCACCTTCAAGGGGGATACCCAGTATCCTTTACTAGTGAGGAACTTGAAGAGGAGAGTTGTGTGTTGTAATGAAAGCTCTAAAGAGGGGCTACAAAGGAGCAAATCATCTACATATTGGAGTAAGTGCTAGGAGCTAGGTCCAGGGAAGCTAGATCTGAGGTTAGGGTTTGTCCAAATAAATGAGGGCTGTCCCTCAAACCTTGGGGGAGGACTGTCCAGGTGAGCAAGGAAAACTATTCAGGTGTGGGAATCGGGGTCAGACCAGATGAAGGCAAAAAGATCTTGGCATTTTGGGTCAAGGGGGATAGTGAAAAATACATCTTTGAGGTCAAGAACTAAGAAATGGGGTGAGGAGGGTGGAATAAGAGAGAGAAGGGGACTATGGGGTACATAGTTACAATAACTTGATTAATTATCCAGAGGACCGGCCAGTATGATCCATGGGGGTTTTGAGTGCCAGAATGGGGGTGCTGTAGGGGGAATGGGTTCATCGAAGGACTTTGACCTACAGAAGGTGAGTGATAATGGGCTTGAAGCCTTGTAGTCCTGTTGGGCTGAGATGATATTGGGCTTGGTTGGGAAAAACGGTGGGGTCTTTTGGTTGATTTTAATGGGAATGTAGTAGGTGGCGATGGGGGGGTGAGAAGTGTCCCAAACTTGGGGGTTTATATTGGAGAGAAAGGGGAGAAGGGACAGTGGAGGCGAATCTGGATGGCAAAGCAGTATAAAGTGTGTTGAGGAATTTGGGGAGGTATGTGGGGTAAAGTGTAGGGAGTCCTGGAATTTGGAAAGGATGTCTCGTCCTGGATAGATGTGGGGCAATGGGAAATGACTAAAAATGTATGGAGAACAGGGTGTCAAAAAGTTTACAAAAAAGGGGAGGGGGGCCTCCTTATGTGTGGAGGCGCGGAGGGCCGGGCGGAGGCGGGGCGGAGGGCGGGGCACAGGGCGGGGCGGAGGGCGGAGGGCGG
>PVJS01042011.1:0-17700 GCA_004027185.1 Glis glis | reverse complement strand
GGAGGAGGAGGAGAAGGAGGAGGAGGAGAAGGAAGAAGAAGAAGAAGTTGAGACTGGAGGATCTGGTTTCACTGCCAGCCTCAGCTACTTAGTGAGGCCTTCTGCAACTTAGACCCTGTTTCAAAATAAAGAATAAAAAATAGGGCTGGGGGTGTAACTTGGGGTTAGAATGCCCCTAGGTTCAATCCCCAGTACCGCAAAAAAAAAAATAAATAAATAAATAAATAAAGAAGAAGAAGAAGGAGAAGAAGTTTTTTAAAGGACATTAACAAGTATTGGCAAGGATGTGGATAAATTGGAACCTCATACACTGCTGATAGGAATCTAAATAACGTCACTGCTCTAGAAACAGTTTGTAAGTTTCTCAAAAAGTTAAACGTAAAATTAACATATGATCCAGCAATTCCACTCCTAGGTATATACCCAAGATAATTGAAAACAAATGTTCCCATGAAAACTAGTACAAAATGTTCCCTGAATGTTCACAGCAGTATTATTTATAATAACGCAAAGTGGAAACAACCCAAGTGTCTGGCAATGATGAATGGATAAGCAAAACATGGTATATATATTATAAAACTGTAAATTATTATTCAACCATAAAAAATGAAATATGTTACATGCTACCACACGAGTGGACCTTGAGTAATTGTGGTAAATGAAATAAATCAGATAAAAAAGGCCACATAATGTATGACTCCATTTATAGGAAAGTTCCAGAATAGGCAAATCCACAGAGACAGAAAGTTTGTTAGGAGTTGCCAGAAGATGAGGGAAGAAGGAAATTGAGTCTGATCATGAATATGTATGAGGTTTCTTTTTGGACTGATGGAAATGTTCTGGAATTAGATTATGGTGATTATTGTACAGCATAATGGATATATGAAAAATGAATTGTACACTTTAAAATTATGATTTTACATTATATGAATTACATCTCGAAAAATGAAGTAGGCCAGGCGTGGTAGTGCATGCTCGTAATCCCAGTACTTGGGAGGCTGAGACAGGAGGATCGCAGGTTCGTGGCCAGCCTCAGCTACTTAGTGAGGCCCTCCACAACTTAGTGAGACCCTGTTTCAAAATAAAGAATAAAAAATAGGGCTGGGGGTATAGCTCAGAGGTAAAATGCCCCTGGGTTCAATCCCCAGTTCTACACACACAAAAAAAATAAAATAAAATATAGTAGTATATCTTTAAATATTCTAATAATTTCCTTCTACTAACACAGCCATTTTTTTATGGTACAGGAAAAAAAAAGGCATTCTACGTCTGAGCTACACCTCCAGCCCTTTTTATTTTTTATTTTTTATTTTGAAACAGGGTCTCACTAAGTTACTGAGGGCCTTGCTAAGTTGCTAAGACTACCTTGAACCTACAATCCTCCTGTCTCGGTCTCCCAAATTTTGGGATTACAGGTGTGTAACACCACACCTCAGCGCTCTCTCTCTCTCTCTCTCTCTCTCTCTCTCTCTGTCTCTCTCTTTCTCTCTCTCTCTACATAGTGAGGCCCTCCGCAACTTCGTGAGACCCAGTTTCAAAATAAAGTATAAAAAATAGGGCCGAGGGTGTAGCGCGGAGGTAGAACGTCCCTGCGTTCAATCCCCGGTACCGCAAAAAAAAAAAAAAGGCCATTTTTGTACTTTTTTAGAGACATGTCTATTTATATTTTAACCACATTGTCTTTTTTTGTGTGTGTATGGTACTGGGGATTGAACCCAGAGGTATTCTACATCCGAGCTACACCCCCAGTCCTATTTTATTTTTATTTTGAAGGAGGATCTGGGTTTGTGGCCAGCCTCAGCTACTTAGTGAGGCCCTCCACAACTTAGTGAGACCCTATTTCAAAATGAAGAACAAAAAATAGGGCTGGGGTGTAGCTTGGAGGTAGAATGCCCCTGGGTTCAATCTCCAGTACTACAAAAAAAGAAAAGGATAGAAAAGAAAAGAAAAGAAAAGAAAAGAAAAGAAAAGAAAACATGGTCTTGCTAAATTGATGAGAATCTCACTACTTACTGAGGCTGTCCTCGAACCTGTGATCCTCCTTTCTCAGCCTCCCAAGTACTGGGATTACAGGTGTGCACCACCACACCCAGCTAACTACATTGTCTTTTTTATTGTTGAGTTGTTAGAGTTTTTTATGTACTTCAGAAAGTACATTTTTGAGGGGAAACATTAGTGGAATGGGGGAGGTCCTGGGAGGGAGGTGAGGAGGAGAAACAGGAGATCTGATGATGAAAACTATTCAAATATCCTTTGTTCATACATGAAGTTCTCTGTATTGATGTAAAGATTATCCATGAGGAAGGGGGAGCGGGGTGGGAATGGGAGGGAAACACACAAGAAATGCTGTGTGCATGTGTGTATTTGTCACTCTGAACCTCACTGTGATGTATAATTACAATGTACCAGTAAAAAAAAAAAGAGCCCTTTATGTATTCTGGCTCATACACACTCATCAAACCTATGACTAGCAAATGTTTGCTCCCATTCTGTGAGTTTTTTCACGTTCTTGATAGTATCCTTTTTTAATTTTTTTTTTTTTTTGCGGTACTGGGGGATTGAACTCAGGGGCGATCTACCTCCGGGCTACGCCCCCGGCCCTATTTTTTATACTTTATTTTGAAACCGATCTCACGAAGTTGTGGAGGGCCTCACTAAGGAGAGAGAGAGAGAGAAAGAGAGAGAGAGAGAGAGAGAGAGAGAGAGAGACAGGGAGAGAGAGAGCGAGAGAGCTGAGGCTGGCTGCGAACCCGGATCCTCCGGTCTCCGCCTCCCAAAGTACTGGGATTACAAGCGTGCGCCACCACGCCCGGCTCCTCTCCTTTTTTAATTTTGATGTAGTATAATTTACCTATTTTTAATTATTTTGCTTGAGGTTTTGGTGACATATCTAAAGAACTGTTGCCTAATCTAAGATCATGAAGATTTACAGCTATTTTTTCTTTGTATTTGTAGAATTTTGTAATTTTATTTATTTATTTCTATTTATTTATTTTTTGTGGTATTGGGAATTGAACCCAGGGGCATTCTACCTCCAAGCTACACCACCAGCCCTATTTTTTATTCTTTATTTTTAAAACAGGGTCTCACTGAGTTGTGGAGGGCCTCACAAGTTGTTGAGGCTGTCCACGAACCTGCGATCCTCCTGTCTCAGCCTCCCAAGTACTGGGATTACAAGTGAGTGCCACCACAGCCAGCTTGAATTTTGTAGTTTTAAAAGTACAATACTTTTAATAGTAAGAAATTTTCAATTTTGGCTTTTATATTTGGGTCTCTGATCTTTTTTGAGTTTTGTTTTGTTTTGCATATGGTATGAAATAGGGGTCCAACTTTAATCTTTTGCATGCAGATTTCCAGTTATCCCAGAACTAATTGTTGAACAAACCAGTTGGAGCAGGTGAAGTATTGATTCCCCGTAGGATGATCTTGGCATCTTTGTCCAAAATCAAGTAACCATAGATGTATGGATTGATTTTTGGACCCTCAATTGTATTCTATTGGTTTATATGTCTATCTTTATCCCAGCCCAATTCTGTCTCAATTACTAAAACTTAGCGTTGTTTTGAAATCAGAACCTGTATGCCCTGCAACTTTGTTTTTCAAGATTGTTTTGGTTATTCTGAGCTCCTCAAATTTCCATGTGAATTTTAGGATCCGGCTGTCCATTTCTGCAAAATAGGCAGTTGGAGATTTGATAAGGATTATGCTATATCTGTCAAACAATGTGGGGAGTATTGTTATCTTGACAATTTTAAGTCTTGCAATGTTTGAACATGGGATATCTTGCCATTTATTTAAATCTTCTATTTCTTTCACTGATGTTTCAATGATGTTTTGTAGCTTACGGAGTACAAGTCTTGCATTTGTTTGGTTAAATTATCATTAATGTATATTAGCATAATCTATTTTGTATCTGGCAAGTTTACTGAATTCACTTTTTCACTGTGTGTGTGTGTGTGTGTGTGTGTATGTGTGTGTGTATGCGCGCATGTGCGCATTTGTGCGGATGTGTGCGCATGCATAAAAATGTATAACTTTACAGAAAAACTAGGACCACGTTGCTTGGCTTCCACATTTGTGCCTCATCACAGTTAAACACATCATAAAAATAGGTCTGTGCTTTTCACAAAGGAATAGAAGTATAAAAATCTTCCTTTCTTTTTCTTCTCTTTGGACAAGAACTAAATGACTTCCTATCACCTCCCCTCCCATTCTCTCTGGTGGCTCACAAGGCACCCAGAAGCAGAGAAACTCAGTTAAGATGTCTACCTTTATTTATTTTATTTTATTTTATTTGGTAATGGGAATTAAACTCAGAGGCATTCTACCTCTGAGCCATACCCCCAGCCCTTTTTATTTTTTATTTGGAAACAGGATCTTGCTAGGTTGCTGACAGTCTCACTGAATTGCCAAGTCTGGTTTCCAACCTGCGATCTTCCTGTCTCAGCCTCCGAAATTCTGAGATTACAGGCATGTACCACCACACCTGGCTTCTACCTTTATTTTTGTGCATATTTCACAAACAAACTTACGGAATTCTATGTTCCTTCAAAAGTGAGAATTCAGCCATAGTTTTGAAAGGATCAAATTGGGGTAAGATCAGACACATCAACTTATATTTCTGAAACTTAGCAGAATCTCTACCCATGTCAAACAAATAAGTAAATGAAATCACTCAAGACAAAATAAACAGCAATGATTCAAGGCAGAAATATGAACTCTATAGCATTATAAAAGCTTTATTGTGAACTTGCAGCTAAGTAGATTCCAAGGAAAGGCAAGTAGTTAATCCAAAATGATAGAAATTGTTTGCACGTACATTTTCAACTCCAGAGGATAATGAAAGCATAACTTTTATGCCGAAATTTATCCTTTTAAATGCCAATTTAAGAGCACAATGTGTGTGAATTTCCAGTTCAAAAATGGAATGAAAAACTTAAATCTAAAATTAACATAGTCAGTTTTATATTTAATCCTTAAATTAGTGGGTGTGTTCTTGAGTATCTGTCCATCCACCCATCCGTCTTCTTAGCTATCAATCTATCTTTCTATTTATTTTACCTATAGTAAGTGTAAGGATAGTAAATGCTACTCTTAGAGAAAAAAAAAGATACATCTTGCAATCTACATTTAGCTTTCTTCTGGCCATATACACTTTTTGTGTGTGTGTGTGGTACTAGAGATTGAACCCAGGGGCAGTCTATCTTCGAGCTACACCCCCAACCCTTTTTACTTTTTGTTTTGACACGGTTTTGCTGAGTTGCTGAGAGTCTTGCTACATCATTGCTAAGGCTGTCCTACAACCTGTGATCCTCCCATCTCAGCCTCCCAAGTACTGGGATTCCAGGTGTGTGCCATCATGCCTGGCTCTCATACACGTGTCTTCAGGCTCTTTCCTATTCCTTTCTTGAGAAAGGTAGATACTTTCCATTATGATGCTTAGAGAATCTGAAACTGCTTCCCATTGTTTTTGGTGCTGTGGTGTGGATGATTATATTATTATTCACAAACATTTGCTTTTCCTTTCAAGAAAAAGAGTTAAGGAGGAAAATCAGGGGAGCAAAGGGAAAGTGTCTCTCTCATAATCCTTCACATTTCAGGAATCTTAATTTATGATGAAAACAAATAAATAATAAACTTCCATAAGAAATTTCTTCATATCTCAGACAAACAGGCCAGAACACAGAACTCTGGCCCTTTAAAATCTGCCTTTCTAAATATAAAGTCCTTTCTTTGAATTTTCTAGCCTAAGGTAATGTGATACAACTAACTGCATTAAATTAACTAAATAGTAAAGTCATTGATCTGCTGAAATAAATTGTGTTTCCATTCATTCTATGGAAGAATTTCTAAATTGAATCATAGAATCAATTGCTAGTCTACCTGGGACATGAAAATTTAATTGAACTGCAGAATTTTTTTTTCAGGTGAATTTAGTGACCCCACAATGACTGTGTCAGAGGTGGACATTTACTGAAAAGTAAAGATTCTGGAAAATCAATACTTTCCTCAGAGTAAGTATAAATCACACTTTCTAAAAAAAAGTTACTACACTGCAAAGATATTTACTTATAAGAAGCAATCTCATGGATCTACCTTCATACTTCAAAAAGTTTGATAGCTTAATGAGATTATTAAGTGCGTGTTAGCCTTGCCATGATTGATAACGCTTGCCTGGTAAACTTGTGGTGTATGTACTCTCACATACTTACTCCAGAAGGTAATTGTCGAGGGTTGTCTTAGAAGGCACACTGAGATTATCATCTTGGACCAACTCAGTTTGAATACATTTGGCTGGGCAGGATTTGTCCGCAAGTGGGCACATTCCAAAGGACCTGGTGTAATCTTTAAGGTGCGGTCTTTGATGTCCTCTCCACCCAGTAATGGTTAATCCCTCCTTCCTCCAAGCTTGTCACATGTCTGCCTCCTTGACCTCCTTTATTGTAACTTGTGACAATTGTTAGTTTCCGTGTTTGATTAACTTTTATGATGCCTTGTCTAAAGTTTCTATAAAAGCAAGGTGCTAGCTACAGATGGATGGGAGAATTTGTCATCTCTATCTCCTCCCTGACCCCCCAGATTATTAAATGTAATTATTCTGTGAATTATTATGTCAGGCTTTGTGTTGTTATCATGCCAGAAAGATAGTGTCAGGGAGCTACCTTACAGCAGTGACCTTGTGTGGTAGGAACTGTGGAATAATTATTAGTGAGCTGCACGAAGCAGCGCCCTCCGTGGTGGGACTACGGACCAAGCAGCGTCCGCTGGAGCACCCAATAGGTGATACGCAAATAGATTAGAACAATTCACAATGTGCTCATTTCTGCTCTTGTGAAATGGCATGATTAGACTCAGGTTTCATATTAAACTGAGGTGTATTCAATGGTTCATGCATACCTTGACTTTAATAAGTTTGATATTCTCTTTCGACATTTATACCTGAGATATCATTTCTCCATTTTAGTATTTTCTTCTTTACAGAACTACTAGAAAATGTTTGTCTCCTTATTCATTGTCTTTATTACAAGTTGAGAAATGCTAAAGTGTATAATTAGTCTAAAATACAATTAAGCAGAAGTCGGGTGTGGTGGCACACACCTGTAATCCTAGTACTTGGGAGGCTGAGACAAGAGGATCGCAGGTTCGAGGACAGCCTCATCAGGTGGTGAGATTCTCATCAACCTAGTGAGACCCTGTTTCAGAATAAAAATACAATAGGGCTGGGGGATGTAGGTTGGAGGTAGAATGCCCCTGAGTTCAATCCCTAGTACCACAAAATAAATAAATAAATAAATAAATAAATAAATAAATAAATAAATAAAATTAAGCATATGTTTGTCATATAATTATGTAAGTATAACAATTTCTGGGATCCTCAGTCCTTTCTTACTCTAAAATGACAGTCTCTGAGATTTTTCTGCCTCCCTGCCTTTATTGATACATACAGATCCCCAACTTAGAAATCAGTTTCCTCCCACCTGCGTCTTTGTTTTCTGGCTCTCCCGAGTTCTAGCTGTGAACCTCCATAATGTGGTATCAGGCTCAACCTGTCCATGCCCTTGCTGCTCCTGTCCTTTTCTGACCTCTATGGTACCTGTCAAGTTAGGGCTCAGTTGTTGCCCCGGGACATGTAATAGTGTTAAGAGATAATAGGACAAGTGAAGTTTTAAGAGCTGAGCATCTGTGCCGTCATTCCACTTTTCACCTGTTTTTATCCTCAGCCCCTGTGTTCCGCTCCCGAGGGCAAGGACTGCATCTTGTGTTTTTTGTGTGTTCCAAATCACCTAACACAATGCCATATTCTTCAAACACATTTGTAAATTGATTGTGTTATGGTCAGTAGATGTCTCTGAGGGAGGAACTTGAGAAAATTAAAAAGTTACTCTTTCCATCCACCATTTTAGTAAGTTTGGTATTTGAGAGAATATCGAACTTATTAAGATCAAGAGATGAACCATTTCATACACCTCAGTTTAATATGAAGACCTGAGTCCGACTATGCCATTTCACAAGAGCAGAAATTAGCACGTTGTAAATTGTTAAAATCAACTGTTGCACTGCAAGGTGAAAATCAGCACATGTTGTAGGATAATGGGAGCAAATTCTCTTTTCAATTCTTAGGAATCAGGTTTACAGGTATTTTCTATTGAAAAGTAGGGGTTCAAAACTCAAATAAATTAAAGGGGTCACATAGGCTGGTACAATAGTTCACTTGCTTTTTAATTTTTTTTTTGCAACAAATTTATTGAGATATTATTGATATACCATACAAGTCATCCATTGAAAGTATACAACTCAGCTGGGTGTGGTGGGACACGTTTGCAATCCCAGTACTTGGGAGGTTGAGACAGGAGGATTGCAGGTTTGAGGCCAGTCACAGCAACTTAGCGAGGCCCTCTGCAACTTATCAAGACTGTGTTTCAAAATAAAAAGTAAAATAGAGTTGGGGGTATAGCTCAGAGGTAGAATGCCCCTGGGTTCAATCCCTAGTACTACAAAAATAAATAAATTAAATAAATAAATAAATAAATAAATAAATAAATAATACAACTCAATGACTAGTACATTCACAGAGCTGTGCAACCATCACTACAATTAATTTAAAACATTTTCAGCCTGGTGTGGTGGCACACACCTGTAATACAAATACTTGGGAAGCTGAGTCAGGAGGATCACAGGTTTGAGGCTAGCCCCAGCAATTTAGCGAGACCCTTAGCAACTTAGCAAGACCCTGTTCCAAAATAAAAAATGAAAAAAAAAAAAGGCTGAGGGTGGAGCTCAGAGGTAGAATGCCCCAGTGTTCAACCCCTGGTACCAAAACAAAATAAAAAATCATTTTCATTACCTCCCCAAAGAACCCTACACTCTTCAGTTGTTACTCTGATTTCCCTTCAATCCCCATGCCACCCGCACACCCAGTCTTAGGCAGTGACTGACTGACTTTCTGTCTCTATACATTTTCGCATTCTGGACATGTCACTGAAATGAAATCCAATAACATGTGGCCCTTTGTGTCTGGATTACTTCACTTAACATAATGTTTTCGAGGTTTAACCATATTCTGGTGGTGGATCAATACTTCATTCCTTGCATTGCCAAATAATATTCCATCAAACAGATATACCATATTTTGTGGATCCAATCATCAATTGATGAACATTTGACTTGCTTCCAATTTTGGACTGTTTGGAATAATCTTGCTGTGACCATTCATGTACAAGCCTTTGTGTGGACATATTTTTCACTTCTTGTAGAGGAGTGGACTTGATGGGTCCTGTGGCAACTTTATATTTAACTGTTTTGAAGAACTGTCAAATTGTTTCCCAAAGTGACTGCATTACTTTACATTCTCAACAACAATAAATGAGGGTTCTAATATCTCCACATACATGCTATTTTCTTTTTAAATCGTATTATGAGAGAGAGAGAGAGAGAGAGAGAGAGAAAAGCGAGACCAAAACAAAATTCTCAAAGTGGAAAGATAAATAACAACTTGGCCCCAATTTCAGAGAGGTAATTTGAATGGTAGAGACTGGCTTGTCAGGATTGTAAGCCCACTTAAGCTCCAGCCCACTGTGCCTTGAAGGTTGTGGTTTCTTCTCGTCAAATCTAGTTTTTCAAGTGAAGGCAAAAATTTTGAGTATTTGTATAAAATGTATTTTATAGCTGGGTGTGGTGAGGCATGCTTGTAATTCCAGTACTTGGGAGGCTGAGACCAGAGGATCCGGGTTCGCGGCCAGCCTCAGCTACTTAGTGAGGCCCTCTGCAGCTTAGTGAGACTCTGTTTCAAAATAAAGAATAAGAAATAGGACTGGGGAGAGGGGGTAACTCAGAGGTAGAATACCCCTGGGTTCAATCCCCAGTACTGAAAAATAAATAAATAAATAAAAATAAATAAATAAAATGTACCAATTTTTAATTTAGGCCTCTAACTAAATAAAAGTTCATGTTTGCCTGTCATGTGTGATCTGCTGTTTTGTGTCTACTATAGATACTATCAGTGGTTTCTAGGATCACAGACTTAATGATACTAAAGCCACTGAGGTCATTTTCCTTGGAGGGAATAAGAGTTGCAACTGTTGGAATGCCTCCATCCAGTGGAGCTCTCTCCTCTTGTTAATCAGGTGCTTTTAGGGGCAATCACTTATGCTTGGGTTGGGGGGGAGTTAATGCTCCTTCAAAACTGTTTTGATTTGTTTCAGATAAGGGCCTCCAGAGAAATTTTACAATGTGCCAAATTGCCTAGTCACTTTTACTCACTCTATTTAGGTGACTTAGAGTAAACGTTGCTCAGTATAATGCTAAATTTTCCACCCAGAGTCATTCCTCTTGGCCATTTTTTTTTAAATATGTTAAGCCTGACCTCCAACTGAGCATGCTCACAAATGTGCCTGCCTCTACAGTGATGATGAGCTTTTCTTATACGAGTATCTATGTTTCCCCCAATAAAAGTCTCTTGCTTTCTATTGGCAGGGACTGCTTTGAGAATTATCTCAAGTGTTCTTCTTTCTGTAAATAATAAGCTTAAAACCTTTCTTCATTCTTCCATCTCCTGACTTGCTTGTCAACTTTGCACTCTTCATGAAGAGAACCCACAGTGTTCCCTTTTACTCTCTTCCTCTTCCTCTCTCTCTCTCTCTCTCTCTCTCTCTGAACTAAAGATTAAACCTAGGGCATCATGCATTCTAGGCAAGTGCTCAACTACTAAGCTCCATCCCCAGCCCTTTTTATTTTTATATTTATATTGAGACAGGGTCTTACTAAGTTTCTTAAACTGGCCTTGAACTTGCCATCCTCCTGCCTCAGCCTCTGGAGTAGCTGGAACTATAGGCAGCACCAATGTGCTTGACCAGTTACACTCCATTCTCTGTCTCCTCCATAGGAGAGCTGACCCTTTGGCTGGAGAGGATATTGGGTCAGGTATTCCTGGGTGCAAACCCTGGCTCTGTTGTTTATCAGCTGTATGGCCATCAGCAAATCAGTTACTGTCTCAAACACTTGGGGGTTCCTGCCATATAATGATGATCATAAGTATGTTATAGAACGGTTGAGAGGCTCCAATGAGAAGAGATGTATAAGACACCAACACAGTTGCAGCACATGGTGGATAGGAGCTCACTAAATGGAAAGTTTTTCTTATTATTATACATTGTTAAGAAAAAGCAACTAAACTTAGAACTTAGGTGCTAGGTTGATTGCATGTCCCATATGCTGGACTACTGTCTAACACACACACTGGAGAATTATTTCATTATAAGATTATTCATGCCTTGATTTATTTTACTATTTATTATTAAGGTCAACTGCTGAAGTTATATATTAGAATTTGTATGTTTGCTAAAGATGCAAATGATTTCTCTCTGGGAGAAGAGGTAAAGCCAAAGGTTCCAGTTTAATTGCCCAGTAGAAAGTTAATCAGTTGTATATGTAACCTAGTAATCTTCATTTAGCATTTTCAGTGCCTCATGAATTCTCTTTAAGCTAATTCACAAACAAGCTCACTTCCTCATTAATTTAAATCAGAGTCATTTTTGAAAATTATACTTTGACAGTGTCCTTAGTTCATGCGTGGACAAGTAGCTATTTTTGAATATGTGGCTGGTTCCACTAACTAAATATGGGCCCATTACCTTCCCATATACTATTTTTTTTTTTTTGCGGTATCGGGGATTGAACCCAGGGGCGTTCTACCTCCGCGCTACACCCCCGGCCCTATTTTTTTTATACTTTATTTTGAAACCAGGTCTCACGAAGTTGCGGAGGGCCTCACTAGGTAGAGAGAGAAAGAGAGACAGGGAGGGGGAGAGAGAGAGAGAGAGAGAGCTGAGGCTGGCCGCGAACCTGGATCCTCTGGGTCTCTGCCTCCCAAAGTACTGGGATTAGAAGCTTGCGCCATATACTATTTTTGCATTTCCAAAGAATCATTACATTCCTGGGAAGAACTAACGATTTGGGAAAGCCATTGTCAATCCTCAGTTCCTGATTTATCATTTCTTCGGTACTGAAGGTCCCTAGGCTTTTCCTGAAGATTTCTCATTTCCAGTTACTCTCTGGGCTCTCCTGCCTCCAGAGGAGAGTGAAATAAAGGAATGTTTTCAAACTCACCTTCTGCCAACACCCCAAACAGCTCAAGGATTATAATCTATTTACTCTTAATATAACACACACAATGGATAGAAAAAATAAGCAAAGGCTGATGAACTACAGACCGCTCAAGTCCTTCAAAGCGCTTGTCAGGTTTGTCCCCTCACCCCCACCTCCGCCCACAGCCTCCAATTCTGTATTTCATTGTGAATGAGCTAGCTCTGCTTTCAGCTGACTTCTTTCCTTTTTCTGAAACTCTTTGAATGTTCCCTTGGGAGTTTCAAGTCATCCCCTCCCACCAACACTCTCTTATTCCTAAGGGTTGAGTTATCCAGCTCTACCCTTTTTAAGAGAGGTGTTAACTGGCTTGCCATTCAAGCTACTGCAGATCTGGAGGATCTTTTTACATCTGAAGGAAGCCTGGTGTTTCCAACGTTGAGGTCCAGCCACCTGCTTGGCCGGGCTCTCCCCAGGCAGTCAATTTAGGTCACTGCCTAACAGAACCCAGCCCCAAGGACTTGCTGAGTAAGGGTTCTCAAGCTGAGAAGTGAAGGGAGGGGAGGAGGTGTGGGTTTTACAGCCATGAGGGTGGGGTGGGATGTGCAGGGAAAGGTAAGGTCAATGTCGTCTGAAAGGTAGAAGCTTCACTGTCATCTCATACCTGGGGCATTATTACAAATTGCGACTTTTATAGTATAAATTGAAAAGAAAGAACAAGACCAAAATGGCTGGTGGTGATGTACCAAGGAGGCAGTACTTCTTTATGGCAGGATGGGTGGGAAGTGGAATTATTGGAATCTACTGGAAATAGAAGATTTTTCTATGTATCAAAAAGCAGTATGAATTTAAAAAATAGTTGAGAACTTTTACGGGATTTGTAGACAAATGGCTTGGTATTGCTTATATTCTTCTGTTATCCCACATTCCCAAAAAAGGTTTCAAGGAGCCTAACTCACAATTTTCCAGCCCAGAAAAAAGTTAGCTATAACATGCAAAAGTTTCTGAGCTGTATTCAAATTTTCTATGGAGGGTTATTTATTTATTTATTTTGCATTACAAAATTGAAATAGTATGACACTTTTAACTTTTAGATATGTTCTGCTGGAGTAATAAACTAATACCAGCAACAGCTTACTTGGATGAAATATGGCTTACATCAGTGAGCGTGTATCGACATACATGATATCCTAAGAAAGGATCTATAACTCTCCGGCAACTGAAAGATTGCTTCAGAAAACATAAATCACTACTGAACCATGTCTTAGCTTTCCATCACTATGACAAAATACCTGAGAAAATCAACTTAAAGGAGGAAAGATGTATTTTGGTTCACAGTTTCAGATATTTCAGTCCACGGTCACTTGTCTCACTCATTTCTAGGTCTGTGGTGAGGCAGAACATCATGCTGAGTGGGTGTGATGCAGAGAAAGATGGACTTGGAGGCTTGGGTTCCAAAATACCCTTTAAGTCATAACACCAGAGCCCTCCAGTTAGGCCCCACCTCCTCAAGTTTCTACCACCGACCAATAGCAAGGCTAGGTGGGGACCAAGCCTTCAGCACATGAACCTCCTGGGACCTGCCAGATCCAAACTCTAACACCAAGTAATAGCTTTCCCTGAGAAGACAATGAAGGGGTTCATATTTGAATCGGATCCCGAAACTTTATATATTGAATCCTGAAAGCTTGAATTTATCACCCATTCTTTAAAAAAATTACATAATAAGATAACATTGCTGTCATGAAATTCAATGACAACAAATTGGTTTAGTCTTTGAAAAATTGTCAGAATTATGTTACTCTGCTGAGCTTATTTTTTGCTCTAAATTCAGCTTGTCCCCATAGCATCAAGAATCTGACCTCAAATGGATTTCATAAACAATGCCTTTAACAAGTACCA
This sequence comes from Glis glis, assembly GCA_004027185.1. Taxonomy (NCBI): domain Eukaryota; kingdom Metazoa; phylum Chordata; class Mammalia; order Rodentia; family Gliridae; genus Glis; species Glis glis. The sequence goes on along the minus strand of PVJS01042011.1, from coordinate 3,717 downwards.
TGATTCCTTGAAATGTACAGGGAAATCTCACCTGGGAATCTCAACAAAGAAAAAAGACCTGGGAATAACCCAGCTTAACAACGTGTTAAATTCTTCACCTTGGTTTCTTAAATTTGTGTTTCTGTTGCTAGCAACACAGGCAAATAAAGGCATATAATTACAATTTCCTACTAATGTCAAATCCTCTCTAAATACCAAAATATTTGTCTTTACAGACTCATTGATCAATTTAGACTGCCACTAATGATCCATCTATTCCTAAGAATGAAGTTAGTTGCCTGAAATAATTACAGGAAATTATTTTTTTATTAAGAACTGATAGATAATAAGATTTAAATATGCTGGGATTTAGATGTCCTGTAAAGCTTTTTCTATCAAAGTACACATTTATCTGCATAACTTTAACTTTTAGCTGAAGGGATGCCTTTGGCATGTGACTCGGCCCCGCACTTGCTGTGATCTCTATGTGGGTCTTCTGTGCCTGTTTCCTCACATCTGAAAACCAGGATAACAAGTGTAGTTACCTCACAGGATTGACAAGAGAATTAAATGAGATAACATGAGTATGAAACCACATGCCTGGCATACAATAAGGGCTCAATGGCTCTTATTCTCGTGTGTGTGTGTGTGTGTGTGTTTGTGGTACTGGGCCACAGGTCATTGTACCTCCGAGTTACACTCCCAGCCCTTTTTATTTTTTAATTTTGAAACAGGATCTTGCTAAGTTGCCAAGCGTCTAAGTTGCCAAGGCTGGCCTTGAACCTGCAATTCTCCTGTCTCAGCCTCCCAAGTACTGGGATTACAGGTGTGCACTATGGCGCCTGGTTTACTACTCTGTTTAACATAGTCAAATGATTGATGGCCAAAATATGATTGGGGCTTTGAACTATGCCATTTAATCCATAGGTTTGTATTGTTTTCCTTTCCAGTTCCATTTTGCTTGGGATACAACGTAATCATGCAATTTGCACCATATTTAAACCCACAACATAAAATAAGCTCTTACATATTTTGTGTTGGGGTTTAACGTGGTATTTCTTTCAGTGGTTAAAATTATTCAACCTCTTTATTATGAGAGAAGAGGAAAGGCAATGTCTATTGAACAAATACAGTTTTATTTTCATGTTACTGTTTCATGTGTAGGATGCGCAGGCCTCACTTTGGAATTGCTGGTGGAAATGATGCCATTTGAAAAGTACAGAGTGCAGGCAGCCCCTCAGAACAGGACAAAGTCCTGAATCTCTACCTCCGGGGTCCTGAAGAAATGAGACGAGTCGTGCAGTCTAAATTCCATTGTAGACAAACAGCCACTTTGCATGGCCAAGTGACTCTGATTTTCCTAAAATTACTCCAAGAATATTTTGTAACAGCAACTTGAATAAACTGCCTCACATGCCACTGTGATTTAGTGTCTGTTTTGCTACTGAATCAGTCTGTTTGGCCAGCCCCGCCATCTTCCCCTTTCTCTTGGTGTTTATCTTTAAAGCTTAGCAACCAACCAAACTGAGTGGAATATCAACACTGAAGAGTGAAATGTATTATCAGTTTACTAATTGTTCTACAGAGAGTGAATTTGTGTAGTTTACATTTCTTGTACTCCTTTTTGTCATGTGATTTTCTGCATGCATATAATTTGGGACATTTTTCTTCCTCACTATTTGCAAACTTCCAAATACTGGCACAAACATGTCTTTGTGTGACTTTTAATTTACTTAAGAGCTATATTATATTAAATGTTGATGAATATTGAAAGGTAAGAATATGACAATAATGTTATGGAAGAATCATAAGGTAACAAATGTAAACAGGATGTTTATGGCAAATAGAAGTGTCCCCTCCTCCCCCAAATATATTTATTATACAGTTATATATAGTCATAGTTATATACATTTAAAAACAGTCATAGTTATATACAGTTATATACAGTCATAGTTATATACATTTATATACAGTCAACTACCTATACAACTGTTTCTTGACCTAGAAATGCTTTTAGATAAAAAGTGTTTTTACTAAAATAAATTTTAAACAAGGGGTGTTATTTTTATGCCATTAGAAAAATCATGAAGTGCTAGGCGCTGGCACACACCTGTAATCCCAGTACTTGGGAGGCTGAGACAGGAGGATTCAAAGTTGGAAGCCAATCCACGATAAGAGACCCTGTTTCAGAATGAAAATAAATGAAAAGGGTCGTGGGTATAGCATAGAGGTAGATTGCCCCTGGGTTCAATCCCCAGTCCCCCTCCCCTAATCATGAAACATATATTTATAATCACAGCATTATAGTTTTGTTTTGATCTTGGAAAGGTTTTAAAAGTACAAACTCCAGACCCGCTTTTTTTTCACATACTAAACATAGATTATTTTTCAACAAAAGAAAGCGTGCTTTTTCAGGCCTCCAACTGGAGCAGGCAGGGGAAAGTATGAAGTGTGTTCCTATCAGCTCTAGGGCCTGCATGATGCCTCTTGCACCAATCCCCTTAGAGAGACCCCTTAGAGAGGACAGGGTCTTGCGAGATCACACGATACCCTCATTTCATACATTTCACACATTAAAGAACCCCCGAGGCTCAGAGAGACTACATGACTTGATGGACATCAGTCTTGGTTGGGTCTAGGGTCTTCCCCCCAACTTCACTACGTGGAGGCGTGGTCTAGATGTCATTGAATCCCTTCTTCATGACCCTCATAAAGATAATTTTGAAGTCGGTCGCCGTGGCACACGCCTGTAATCTCAGCCCTTGGGAGGCTGAGACAGGAGGATCTCAGATTCTAGACCAGCCTCAGCAAGTAGCGAGATTCTCAGCAACCTAGGGAGACCCAGTTCCAAAATAAAAAAAAGTAGACAGGGCTGGGGGTGTAGCTTGGAGGTAGAATGCTGTTGGGTTCAATCCCCAGGACCAAAACCAAAACCAAACCCCAAAACAGGGCTGGGGTGTAGCTCAGTGGTAGTGTCTCCGGCTCAACCCCCAGCACCGAATTAAAAAAAAAAAAAAAAGAGGGAGCGCGGGGCGAGCGCGGGGCGGAGGAGCTTTCCTCTCTCGGCTCGCCCTAGTCGCGCCACCCTCGCTCGAGCGTCCCCGGCGCCCGCGCAGGAGTCGGCGCTGGGTCGCAGCCCTGGCCGGCCGCCGGCGATGCAGCCCGACAAGGACGCGGAGCCGCGCGTGTCCCCCGCGCCCGGGCCGCCCCCGCCGCCGCCGCCTCCGCGCCGCCCCCTGCCTGCGCTCGGGCCGCGTCCCCCGGCCGCCCCGAGGCCCGCCGCGCGCTGCCCCGGCCCGCGCCGCCATGCGGTTCCGCTTCGGGGTGGTGGTGCCGCCCGGCGCGGCCGGCGCGCGGCCGGAGCTGCGGGTCGTGGGCTCGCGGGCCGAGCTGGGGCGCTGGGAGCCGCGCGCGGCGGTGCGGCTGCGGCCGGCGGCCATGGCGGCGGGCCCCGGGGCGCTGCAGGAGCCGGGCCTGTGGCTCGCGGAGGTGGAGCTGGCGCCCGCGGCGGCGGGGGCGCGGGACGGGGCGGCGCCGGCCCGCGTGGACACGTTCTGGTACAAGTTCCTGAAGCGGGAGCCCGGAGGAGAGCTCTGCTGGGAAGGTACGGCCCCGCGCCGCGACCCGGCTCCGCGCAGGCCCCGCAGGCCCCGCTGGCCCCTGCCTACCTGCCACCCCTGCACCCTGCCCCCCTGCCCACCTGCCCCGCAGGCCCCGCTGGCCCCACCGGCCCCACCT
>PVJS01042010.1:0-17701 GCA_004027185.1 Glis glis | reverse complement strand
CTCTCTCTCTCTCTACTTAGTGAGGCCCTCCGCAACTTTGTGAGACCCGGTTTCAAAATAAAGTATAAAAAATAGGGCCGGGGGTGTAGCGGGGAGGTAGAACGCCCCTGAGTTCAATCCCCTGTGTAGAGCTGGGCATGGTGGCGCACGCCTGTAATCCCAGTACTTGGGAGGCTGAGACAGGAGGATTGCAGGTTTGAGGACAGCCTCAGCAAGTAGTGAAACTCATCAACCTAGCGAGACCCTGTTTCAAAAATAAAAATAAAATAGGGCTGGGGGTGTAGCTCAGAAGTAGAATGCCCCTGGGTTCAATCCCCGGTACCACACAACAAAAAGATTACCTGTGTAACTTGTACTAAATTATATTGTGTCCTATGTATTATGTTTTATATCAAATTCTATTTTTAGATCGTGTATTCTAGTCGTTATGCTGTTATCGATATATCACATGTCATATTATATCTTTATATAATATTATGCTTTCTATATTATGTTGTATATCATCTTATTTATTTTACTTTTTGTGGTACTGGGGATTGAACCCAGGGGCATTCTACCTCCAAGCTACACCCCCAGCCCTATTTTTTATACTTTATTTTGAAACCGGGTCTCACAAAATTGCAGAGGGCCTCACTAAGTAGCTGAGGCTGGCCGCGAATCCGGATCCTCCGGTCTCTGCCTCCCAAGTACTGGGATTACAAGCGTGCGCCACCATACCCGGCTGTATATCATTTTATGTCATACTATTTTTCTGTGTGCATCTATTAGACAGCTCTGACCCGAGGCTGCAAACCCAGACTGCTCAGGGTTCGAAATACTCTTTTAAAGTTTCCAGATTAGCTGCTGACATTTGAAAACAAGATGTTTTCTACAAAGGCCCAGCTCTCAACCTCTTCTTGAAAACCCAGCAGACGTGGCCACGCTGAGCGGCCTCCTCTTGGGTGTCGCTCCCGGGACCACACACTCATGGCACCTGCTCAGCTGCCTGGCGTCCGATCACTCTCATGGCCCCTGGAGGCATCGAGGCTGGCCTCTTTCATTGGATGGAGAGGCCACTGCAGCCCAAAGAGGGATGCCCTGGCTTGGGGTGGCAGAGATGGGGACTCCCTAGAGTCTCCCCCCCTGGGCTTGCTGTTTGCTAGGGCTTCCCCGGGTCAGACTTGAGCGCACAGATGCGGGGCCGGGGAAGGCAGAGGATCTTGTTCTCATCACACAGAGCAGCCACCTTGGCTCGAGCGAACACTGGCTGACACCAGGCACTCTGACTGAGTACATCTCGGCCTTTTCCCTCCCTGCTGGGGCCGCCCCTCGGGACTCTGCACAGGTCACCCCGTGTGCCTCAGCTCGATAGAGTGCAGACGAGGAAACCGAGGCCCTGAGGTGGTGTGGCCTCTCTGGAAGGAGACCAAGTGGGATTCTACAGCCTGCCTCCTGACGCTCTTCCATGACAATCGGCAGGGCAAGCCATGCTTCTGGGCAGCAGCCTGGGGTGTGGGCCAGGGCCTGGGGGTGGGGGTAAGGAGCCACAAGAGGTCCAGGCTCAGCCCCAAGATGTGTCCGCCTCTGCACATGTTGCTCCTCACCTGGAATAGTCTCTTCTGGAATGCTTGGCAAACTCCTAGTCACCCTTCAAAACCCAGCGTAGACACCCTTGCTCCAGGGGGCCTTTCTTGGATCCTTAGGCACTAAACTGTCTCCCTGGTCTCATCTGTTATTTTCTCCCCCTCTGAAGGGCAACTTGGGGACAGTGCCCACACCCCGCTCCTACAGCAGCTCCTGGCCAGCAGTCCGGGTTACTCCCAAGCAGAAGCGTGACACTGCAGAACAATATGGACGCCTGGTTCAGTCCTACTTCTGCTTAACAACTATGCATCCATAGAAAGCGGTGTTTTGTGCATCTTACGTGCCGTATGTGTCGATGTAGCGCTGTTTATCTGCCCTTCATGGACGGTATCAGACATACACGAGTATCTAAATGCATTGGAAAATGTTGGCATGTTAGCAACTAGTCTGGGGGGCTCAGACTGGCAGAGGGAATTATAGTTTTATCAGGCAGAATGTGCCCATCTAGCTGAAGCACTCTGACTGTGTGCTTCTTGGCCCTTTCCCTCCCTGCTGGGGTCGCCCCTCAGGACTCAGCGCAGGTCACCCCATGTGCCTCAGCTCGATAGAGTGCAGACGAGGAAACCCAGGCCTTGAGGTGGCCTTTAATATTACATTAAAGTCTTGCAACAATGTATTACTCTGTTCAAATGTATAACTCTGTTCAAAATGAACAGAGTTAACAAATCTTGTAAGTACATATTCATGTATTACTTGTATAACAATAGTATATATAATACTAGGGATTGAACCCAGGAGTGTTAGACCCCTGAGCTACACCCCCAGCCTAATTTTTTATTCTTTATTTTTATTTTTTATTTATTTATTTATTTTTTGCGGTACCGGGAATTGAACCCAGGGGCGTTCTACCTCCGCGCTACGCCCCCGGCCCTATTTTTTATACTTTATTTTGAAACTGGGTCTCACGAAGTTGCGGAGGGCCTCACTAAGGAGAGAGAGAGAGAGACAGGGAGAGAGAGAGAGCGAGAGAGCTGAGGCTGGCCGCAAACCCGGATCCTCCGGTCTCTGCCTCCCAAAGTGCTGGGATTACAAGCGTGTGCCACCACGCCCGGCTATTCTTTATTTTTGAAACAGGGTCTCACTAAGTTGCGGAGGGCCTCACTAAGTAGCTGAGGCTGGCTGCGAATCTGCGATCCTCCTGTCTCAGCCTCCCGAGTACTGGGATTACAAGTGTGTGTTACCACGCCGGCTCTTTTTTATTTTGAAACAGGGTCTTGCTAAGTTGCTGAGGGTCTCCCTAAGTTGTTGAGACTAACCTTGAACCTGTGATCCTCCTGCATTAGCTTCCCAAGTATGCGGATAATAATTTTTTAACTATATGACCAATTTTCATGCATAATAATTTTTTCCAATAAACACGGGTGCAGGTGTAGGCCAAGCCCAGGGCTGCGGCCTGCTCTCAGGCAGTGGCATAGGTGGGGCCCCTGGCCTAGCCCTGCCGTCCACGGACCAGGTCCCTCTGGGTGACAACCTGTGCCACAGCACGGGCCTTGTATACAAGGCCAGCACCCACAGGGCTGGCCTTCCTGAGCAGTACCCGGGCCTGGCTGCTAGCCTACAGGGAAACCTGAAGTGGAAACTGCCCTCGGGCACCTGCCAGCTGGGCTCCTGCTGGTAGGTACATGATAATTCCCAGGGGTCCCTTCACCTCTCTGTGCCTCAGTTTCCTTGCCTGTAAAGCAGGGCACCAGCAGCCGCTTCAAGGGTGAAAGGACCATCTCGGGGGTGGAGATCGCTGCCCTGCAGACCCTGGCACGGGCTGTGAGGTGCCGCCCTGCCCAGGTCCTACGGCTGCTGTCAGCGGGCTCCTTGGGCCCCTGACAAAGGGGCTGCAGTCCAGACGCGGGGCGGGTCTCCCTGTGTAGGCCGCAGTGCCTTGCGGAGGGCGGTCTGTGTGCCCCTTCTCCCCAGGACCGGCCTGGCCGCCTCCCTGCCTCTTTCTAGGATCAGCCCCTGGAACGCCTCTTGTTCCTGGCCTCAGGGCCTGGAATGTGGTGCTGCCCGCCGGCCTGGAACACCTTCTCTGTCTCCACGGGGCCTCTCTAGCCCAGGGCCCTGCGGGCTGCCTCCCTGCTGTGTCTTCTAGCTTGCCTTCAGCAGCAGCCTGTCTCCTGTGCTCCCAGGTCCGAGGGGACAGCTGGCCGGTCTCATTGCCTGGATGCCTGCAGCACCGTCCCCCCATCCTAGATGTTTGCTAGATGCCTGCACGCAGCACGCTGGCCCTGTCCAGATGTCAGCACTGTGGCCTCCTGCAAGGAGACCCATCCTCTGACCACAAGTAAGGTCACAGCCAGGAAGAGCCAGTCTGCCTGGAGGGAGGAACTGAACCTGGCCCTCTCCCTCTCTCCACGGATCAGAACCACCAGAGACCGGTGTGGGCAGGAGCAGCCAGAGCGCAGGGCGGAGCGGCCACCTCCCATCCGGGTGGAGGAGGCACCAGGGGTCGGGCAGCATGGTGGAGTCCCCCTGACGCTCTAACTGCTTGCTGCTGGGCCGGCCTTGGGCAAGCGTCTAACCTCTCTGGAGTAAGAGCCACGGGGATCCTGCCTGCTGGGCCTCATTTCCAACTCTGTGTTCCAGAACTGGGTTAAGAACCACAGAATGGGTTTGGGGACCCACTGGGCCCACTGTGAGATTGACTTGAGCTGAAACTCCATGGGCCACCTCGCCTCTAACACCTGTCACCTGGCTGCAGGGCATGAGGATGACTCGGTGCCAGCTCAGAGCCAGGGGCCAGTGGCCCTAAAGGCCTGGTGTCCCACTTTCCCCAAGCACGGTGGCCCTGGCAATGGCCGTGGGTCCCTGTGAAGGAGGCTGAGCGAGATCAATGTCCATGTCGTTGGTGGGGCAGCGGGCCCTTCCTCGGAGGACCTGGCCTCATGCCGGGCTTGCTCAGACCACTGTGAGGACCCCCACCTCACGTGCAGGGTGGAGCCGAGCCAGGCGCATAGTAGGCGCTTAGTAAACAGCACCGTGGGGCTCTCAGGAGAAGGCCAGGGACGGCGGGGCAAGCCTCCTGTGGGACAGAACCATCCCTTGGAGACCTGGATGTGGGGTTGTGCCTGCCACTCTCTCTGACTCGATTTCCCCAGCTGGGCTGCATTTGCATCCTAGCCCCAATCCCCCCCAGCGGTGTGACCCTGAGCAGTGCCTCACCCACCCCGAGCCTGGGGTCCTCATCCAGAGAAAGAGGCAAGCGGTTCCGACCCGGCTCACGGGTGTGTGCAGTGGGAAGTGGTACAGCATGGCTGCACCTCAAGAGGAGTGACGGCGAGGTGCAGCGAGTCCACCCCGGGAGCTACAGAGAGAAATGGAAACCTATGTCCACTCAGAGACATGAACACGAGTGTTCACGGCAGCACAACTCGACGACCGAGCGGTAGGAAGAACCGAATGCCACTGACGGAGAAACAGACCCACGGAACACGCATGGCCACATGGCGGAATAGTATTCAGCCATCAACAGAACAAAACTTGGACGCACTACAACACTGTGAGCCTCAGCCACAAGATGGTCGGCGAGAGGGGCCAGACGCCAAAGCCACACGTCCTGAGTCCGTGTATGAATGTCCAGTGTAGACGGATCCAGAGCAGAAAGCTGATGAGCAGAAGCTGGGGGGAGGATGGGAGGGGAAAGATGGAAAGGGCTTCTTTTTGGGGTGGTGGAGTGTTCTAGAACTAGATGGTGGTGGCTGTTGCCCGACCACATGAATGTACTACAACCCGTGGATCTGTATACTCTAGAGGATGAGTTGTGTGGTATGTGGACTGTATCTCAAAGTTCTACCCGAGGTAGACACGGGACACCTGGTGCCCTGCACGCCTGGCACCCGGCCTCGACAAACAGGGCCGCAATATGGGCCTCTGGCCACAGCCTGCTCTCCCCGCTCCTGACTCTGTGGGGAAGGCAGAGCTGCTTCCCCAGGAGCAGCGTGGCGGCCGCATCCAGCGCCCACAGAAGCAAGCCCTGTTTACATACGGCCACCTTGGCCCCACAGCCCCAGAGGAATGCGGAAAATTCTGCTCAGGGACGCTCCCGACGGTCACATCCGTGCCCAGGCCGGGGAGCTGCGATGGCCGCTCATGAATGTGGCCTCTGTCTGGTTGCTGGCTCGGACGCCGGCCCAGAGCAGCCAGAGACAGGACAGACGCTGTGAAAGGCAGCCAGGGGACGGAAGGTCCCCACCCTGCCGCTGGCCAGGCCCGGCAGGAGGGCCGAGGCGGAGGGGAAGCGCCGGCTGCAGAGGCCTGCCTCCCTCCCTCAACCTGCCGGGTGCCCGGCGCCCTCCTCAGCTATGCAGGGGTCTGCAGAGGGGACTGGTGGGGCAGCCCCCGCCCGTTTCCTAACAGGAACCACGTCCACGTGTGTCCGGCCTTGTGGCCTACAGGGCAAAGTGGACTTGGCCCAGGGCTCCCAGCTCCCTGTGGGCAACAGGGGAGACTGGGTGGGCAGGGGCCCGACCACCCTGCTGGTGCGCAGGCAAGTGCCTGGGTCTGCAGGCGAGCCCCGCCTTCCCCCTCCAATGGCCGCACCGGCTTATATTTGGAGTCTCCCCCCTCGCCAGCTCTACGAAAACAACAGTGTAATTCGCAGAGACCGCTCTCATCCCGCCAGGGTGAGCAGGAGCCTGTCACCTGCTCTGTGTCACTGCCCCAAGCTCCTGCCCACGCAGGCGCTGGTCTCACTTTCTGGTCCTGGGGACTCAAGACCAGCCACCACAGGCATCCTCTGAGGGGTGGGCCACAGGCTGTGAAGAACACCCAGAGACAGGAATGCCATGCTAAGGCAGCCAAAGGCATGGTACCCTTGGGTGGGTCCCTGCGGCCGGCTTCCCACCCTCCCCAAAGCGGCCTGGCACCCGGGCAAAGGCGGGGCTCCCTGAGCGACGTTGACCCAGGAGAATACCGGGGGCCTGGAGGGTGGCCCCCACCTGACCAGGGAGGAGGGAATCCCAAGTCAGAAATGACAGATGCCTCGGCCATCTGGGCCTCTGGGGGGACAGCTCCCAGCGCGCATTCACGATGCGGTTGCGTACAAAGCCCTCTGGAACAAGGATGGTGGTCCGTGTACGGCACATACATCTCAATCGGGGCCAATGCTGGTGCTTTGGGGACCTTGGGGTGTATGGGGCAAGGTGCGCCCCTGGATGGACCTGGACTTGGGGTACGTGGAGGCCTGGTGAGCAGAGTGTGGGCTGGGTGCCCTTGTGCAGTAAGCAACCTGCCTAGCCATACTGGCCTGCCTTTCCTTCAAGCCGGGGAAATGGTAGGTCCTTAGCTGGCTCCATGGTGGGACCGGAATACAGATTACAGCGAGCCCTCGAGGACAGCCTCTGCTACCCAGCCACGGCCACCGTGGTGAACGGAGAGGATGAACAAGGAAGGAGAGGCCGGAGAAGCGGTCCTGGCAATCGCAAGTCCATCTCGCTGGGTGTGGAGCCTGATCCTCAGCTGACCCCCTCGTTCACCAGGGCCAGCTCTGTGCGTAGTGACCAGCCCCAGCAGGGAACGAGGCCGGCTCACCTGGGGGTGAGTGCTGGGCTCAGGAGCACCAGCTACTGGAGATGGGCCGGACCCCTGGAGTTTGGTCCATCTGGATTGAAGGAGTCCCTAGAGGGCACAGGCTGAGAACCCCCTGCAGCATCTGCTGAGCCCCAGAGGCCTGGCTTGGTGGGAACATGACTCTGGGCAGGGCCTCCTTCTCAAGTGGGACGATCCCTGGGGAGGTGGAGCCTGGGTTGGAAGGCAGGATGTGATGGGGAGGTGGGGCAGCATGTAGTGGTGGCTGGTGGGCGTGGGGACAGGAGTTGGGAATCAGGGGGAGGCTTCCCCAGGCCTCCTCCACGCCTCTCTAGCAGAGGATGGGAGAGGGCGGCCCCTTTGGTGTTCCTGGCCACCTGTCTCTGTCTGGACTCTGGGTTGGCTCCTTGTACCCATCCTGGCCTTTTGCATCTTCAAAACCCTCCCCTGGACCCTACAGGGTCTCCCCAGGCCGCTGGGCAGTGACCAGGCCAGCATCTACCATGCCTGGAAGCATGCTAGGCCTGCGCGTTCCGTGCATGAGCCTGTCTATGCAGCCCTGAGAGGCCGCCCATCTTTCTGATGGGAAAGTCAAGTCCCAGGGAGGGCTGGTGACTTGCCCAAGGCCTCACGTCCTGAAATAAGTGTTTCCAGAGCGGTGCTCTTAACCACACACAGCCTCCCCCTCGTTCTCTGCCCCGCGTTTTGGACCAGGAAGCAGAGGCGCCGAGTTTGCCCTAGGAGTGGAACCCAGAGGGGTGGAGGCGTGGCTCAGAGGCCTCGAGCTGCAGGTGCGGCAGTGGCCTGCTGTCTCTGGCACCGAGGACCTCGGGGAAAGAGGTGAGGCCACCCTGGTGCTCAGCAAAGCGAGGGAGGGCGGAGAGCCGGTGCCTGACCTGGAACATCATGGCAGAAAAGGGATACACCCAGAAAGATGAGGCGTGACCTCTCTAGGGGGATTCTCCAAAGGCGGCCCATGTGTGAGCACTAACCTGATATGCCGCTCCGGGATGACAGGCCCAGAATGGACAGAAGCCACAGGCGCGAGGCTGGTGGCTCAGCCTGAAGCAGGGTGTTCTCGAGTCCCTTCAGGGTCACCGAGTGGGAGGATGGCTGGAATGAGCTGCTGTGATAGGGAGTGAGTTCCCTGTCACTGGAGGTATTCAAGCAGTCGGTGACTTGGTGGTGGGGTCTGGCGGACACTCAAGTACTGACGAGGAGTTGAAGTTCATGACCTGTAAGTTCCCTTTGGCCCTGAAACCCTGGGATTTGCTGGTCTCCACATCGCCCAGGGCTACAGCCAGATGGGGGTCTAGCACTGGCCACACACCTCTCACTGGTGACTCCCAGGGGGGACTCTGCAGGGGCCCTAGGTTCCCCCAAGGTGGACCAGGCTTTCCTATGAGGCTCTAATGCCTGCTTTCCTCCAAGTTCACAGAGAGGCAGGACTGGCTGTCTGCAAGCTATGTCCTGTGGTCAGGGACCTGCGAGGCCAGGCATGGGGCACGAAAAGGCGCATTCCTCCGGGCCACCTTCTCAGCAGCCACCCTTCCTAAATGGTAACAGCCCCAGTTTCTGACCTCTCTGCTCGGCCCTCGCTGTCTAATGCTGTCTGGCATCCTAGCTGTTATCTTGTTTATTTTCTGCACAGGGGTCTTGGCTGCATCGGGCGCCTGGGGCCGGGCAGGGCAGGACACAGAGAGGGCCTTAAGACACCTTTGCTCAGCTAACAGACAGAACGGGACCAGAGTCAACCCCGGCAGAGTGGGAAGGGGTCAGCCGCTCTACTGCTTACTAACTGTGCGACAGGCCCGTCTGAACCCCAGTTTCTTCATCTAGAATGCGGTTTACCGCCTCTCTCAGGACCTGAGGATTAAACACAGTAACACGTGGCACAGTTCCTAGATGGTGCTGCCGGGAGCCTGCAGGAAGCAGGATCAGCCTCAGCTTGTGCCTGAGCCCTCTCAGTCCCGGCTGCCCCTGCTTCCCCTGCGCCCTGTGGGCATGTCCTTCTACCCTGGGCCCAGAAACAGGGTCTGGGTGGCTGCAAAAGACCCCGCGAGCCCAACTAGCCTTCTTCTCTTCCAGCCGTGGCCACGCGGGGCGCAGTGTCCCCACGGGTCCCCTCTAGCCCAGCTCCCCCTGTGCCAGGAGCCGCCCTGGAGGGACAGGGCTGGGTGGGGGGGTGCAGCGTGGCCTCCCGTGGGAACCAGCCATGGGGAGCCCCTCGGGCACCCTTGAGACCCCACCAGCGCCCTGATGCTGCCGAGGAAGCTGCCTCACCCCGGGGCCAGCACGCTCGGGGGGCCGTCCGGTGGAGGGTGGAGGTGGCGGCAGCCCCGCTATAGAACTGACTGCTCTGCTCGGATGGGCAATGAATGAGGCGGGGAGCGCCTCCCCGCAGCCCCGCTTCCCTGCTCCCCAGGGACCCGCAACGGACTGGGGCTGCACTTTGCAAGCTGCGGGGAGCTGGTCTGCCCTGCCACGCCACCACACCGCTCAGGGCAGCGGCCCGGTCGCCCCACCAGTCCCCAAACCCCAGGCCAGCAGCCTCTCCCCCACTCAGGCATCTCCGGGGGTGCGGGGAGCAGCGTGGCCAGGTGACACCCCTGTTCCGTCCAAGCGACTCCCCCAGCACCGCTTGCACTCACCTCCCGCTCCGGGGCCCGCGCCGCTTGCCGCGTTGGCGGCCGCAGACGAGCTCCCGGGACGCGCGGGGCGCCGGCGCCCGGCCGCGCAGCCCCAGCTTCTGCGGAGCGGAGGCGCAGCGCTCATCCCCGACCGCAGGCCCGCCCGGGCCGCGCAGACGGGCCGCCCGCCCGCCGGGCACCGAGCCGCCCCGCCGCCGCGCTGCGCCTGGGCGGGGTGGGAGGAGAGGAGAGCCGCCTCCACCCTGCCCAGGTCCGCAGCCGGCCCAGGCGCGCAGGGCCAAGTCCTCCGCCGGGCGCAGCGGAGGCCGGACGCCCGGCCGGCAGCCCGCGGGTCGCCGAGCGCCCGGCTTAGGTTACACCTCCCCCCAGCTATTTTTAGCACCGCTTTTCCTAGGTGTCGGTTTCGTGGGATCCACCCTAGCCATAGTGGTCCCCGATGGGAAAGGTCTTTCTCCGGGACCACCCCCCCACTGCTCCTGGCCAGCCCCCTCCCCCCCAGCTGGCAGCGGAGTCGGAAAGGCTGGATTTAGCACAACTTTAAAAACTGCTGCCATGTTCCAGCACGTGGTTTCCAATTGCCGCTGTATCTCAGCTCTCCTGGCCCCCTCTGCAGCCCCTGCTACCTACCAACAGGCTACACGCTTCCCCTGGGGCTTCTGGGGGAGGGGCGGAGGGCTGTGCCACAGTTGGCATCTGTCTGGAGAAGGCTGACTCCAGGCCCTCAGGCTGGCACCCAAAGGCACCGTGGGAGGAGGTGCCTGAGGGGCATGCTCCACAGCCACACCATACAGTCCCGAGCCCCCCCCCCTCCAGCGTGGGGTCTGCTGGTGAGCTCTGGAACATGGGGTGGGGGAGGAGCCCTCCAGGCCCCCAGAGATCCTGCACCCAAGGCCTTCACTCACTCCCGAGGAAACTGAGGCACAGAGGAGGCAAGGGACCAGCCTGAGGACTCTCAGGGGGGTGTGGTTTTGTTAAACCAAGCAGGCTGGGCCCAGAGAGCAACGGGGCTGTCTCAAACAAGCCCCCTTCGCCACTCCAGAGGAACCAAGTCACTGACTTGGTGTACTGGAAGAGGTAGAAGTGTGGGTGGGGGCTCTTCACAGAAAGGAGCCCTTGCAGAGGGAGCCCTTCGAAGCCCCCAGAGCAGTGCAGTGGGCTGGACTCACACGCAGTTCCGGTTTCACCCCCTCCTGGGAACACCTTTGTCATGCAAAGCCAGCCTGAGTTGGGCTTCTTGCAGGGGGACTGCCCACCCTCCCCAGGTCCCCACACAGAAAAACCCAGGCAGGATTTACAATAAGCTACAATAAACTGCAAATGGAAGTTGGTTTTCTTGTGGTTGGTCAGTATCGCATGGTTAGAGGGGCCAGAAATTTCTGCACATTGACTTGAAAATGTGAATTGAACGCAGGGCCATGGGGCTGAGGGGCCCCAGCCCTGCCCAGTGCCCTGGCCTCCGATCACATTTCCACAGCCTCATTCAGGGCCTGGGATCTCCCTCTCCGTGGAACACAGCGTGGGAGGGGCTGGGGAACCCTCTGGGTCCATTGGTATGGCCATCGCTGGGTTTCCCCGTGCGGAGCCAGGGGTCCCTGCCTCCAGAAGAGACCTTGGAAGGTGTTTCCTCCCTATCCTTTCTACCAGGTCTGCTCCTACTTCTAAGAAAGGCCGTGGCTTCAAAATGCACCAGTGTACACGTGTGTGCATGCATGTGCATGTGTGTGCATGCGTGTGCACGTGTAGCAAGACATCCTCACCCAGCGTCCACGTCCATCACCTCAGCCCTGATAGCAGCCCAACCGTGCTCACCTGGGCCAGGTGCGGGGAGGACTCTGACGGCCCTGTCAGCGAGGCCATGCACAGGCACAATACACAGAGCAGGAGGGTCCTGGTTCATCGCTGTCCCAGGGTGGCGGGTCCAGGCTGGCCTCTAGATCCCTGCGGCTGCCCTGGACGGCCCACAGCACCTTTTCCTCCTCTTCTTGGTTCTCAGAGCTGTCAGTGTGGACTGTGGAGCGGCCCCCATCCCTCTTGGGAGGAGCCGCCTGATCTGGGGACTTCGAGGGGCGAGGGGTGCCTGGAGGGGATGTGGGGCGGGGAGGAACTCCCTGGTTTGAGAGCCCCCCTCCCTCTCTTTTGTCCTGAGTTGGGAAGGGAGCTCTGAGCTCGGACCTGGGGTTCTGAGACTCTGCTCTCTGCTGACTCGACTTCCCCAGTCGCAGCCCTGGAGTCCAGCTCTCCCACCACAGTCAAGCCCCGTGTCTTGAAGCCTGCTGCTGGGCACCTTGATGGGGAGGGGAGAGGCTTCCTGGCCCTGGGGTGTTGGGGAGCTGGCAGCCTTCTGAGTCATCGCCTTGACTTCTGCCTGATGTAAAAATGAAACCACATAATCCACACCAGAGCAGGGTGGGAGGAGAGAGAAACCTCTGGCGAATTCCAGGGGCATACGGTCACATGGCCGCTCAGGCTTGACCCGGGCAGCGCGCACCTGGGAAGCCCCGCCCCGCCCCTGCCCAGCATGCGGGTCCAGGCACAGATGGGGGTGGCTGAGAGATGGGCCCCTCATGGCCAAGTCAACCATGCAGCCTGCTGTGCAGATATTTAAACGCCTCTCTGCATTTCAAAGCAAATTTCTACTGGATGCTTTTGGGCTTCTGGGGACTTCTCAACCTCCTTTGCCAGAGGGGAGAAACTGAGGCTGGAGGATGCGAGGCGCCATCCCAACGGCGTGGGAGATTGCAGTAGAACCCGCCTGGGCACTGACCACTGCACGGCTCTGCCCACTGTCCTGCTTCACTGAGCCCTGGAGGAGTTGGGGAGAACAGCTGCAGGCCCTGGCCTCGGTGTGGCCCTGGCACCTGGGCTCGTGACCCCCAGGCAGCAGAGTAGCCGGCTGCGCAGTGGACAGCACATCATGCCTCAAAGGACATGCCTCTGGGGCGGACCCCACATGCTCTCTCCAGGGCCCTGCAATGCATGGAGGGGGGCGGATTTGGGAGGCCATGTGCCCCCGTCACCAAGCACTGACAGACGACAGTGATCTTGAGGTCTCTTCAGGAACCTGCCACCTGGCCCAGGCAGAGCTAATTATCTGTGCTCCAACCACCTGCTTCTGGGCTCTGAGGACACTCCATGGATGTCTGTGGATTCCATCAGTGCACAAATCCAGGCCCAGGGCTGCAGAGAGGACCTGAGAGCACTCATCTCAGTGCTCCCCTCTGCCTCCTGCTGTGTATCTGCTGTGTATCTTTGGGCAAGTTGGCAACCTCTCTGGGTCTCTGCTTGCTCTTCTGGGGGGCAGTGGCCCAGACACCCCTGATCAGGAGGCAGAGCTGACCCCGGGAGGCCTTGGTGCCGCTGCCCTCCATTCCCTGCCGTGCGCTGGGGTCCCTGGCGTCTGGGGAGTTGGACATAAGAGCGGCGTCTGTGACAGGAGGAGCACGTAGCTCCACACAGGACCTTGCCGTCCCGGGGTGCCGCTCCAGGCAGGCTCTCTCTGACCCCGAGGCCCTCCACCTCTCAGGTATCTGGCCAGTGCTGGGGCTGAAAGACATTTCTTTCGTAGCAGCAGAAAAGGAAATACAGGCTTTAGAGTTCAAAAAGGAGATTATAAAACGGAAACATCTTTGCGAAAAGCAAGTCCCTGGCCTCGCGGTGCTTCTGCAGACACTCGGTGGGTGCATTTCAAGGGCCCTGTGGTGACGGGATGGACCGGGCTCACAGCGGAAAGCTTGGAAAATAGAGAGAGGAGGGGAAAGGGAAGAGGGAGGAGGGAGAAGAGAGAGGAAGGAAGGAGGGCTGAGGGCGGAGTGAGTGGCGGGGAGCTGAGCTGTCCAAGGAGACATTCCAGACGGACGGTGGCGCATGACTCAGACTCTGGGAGCCAGATTCTTTCTGCCCTGTCTTCCAAGTGGCCCCAGTTTTTAGCAAAAAGAGGGGGTGGAAAGGGGTTCCCGTCCCAGGAGCACCTCACACACGGGCTCAGGCTCAACCCCCTGATGGTACTCCTACGCGCAAGACTGACGCCACTTCCCCTCCTCTGTGGGGTCCGGGCTGGTGCCTCCTCCTCCAGGAAGCCATCCCTACTTCACACTACTTAGTGTTTGCAGCTCCTGCTCTGCGCTCCCTGCTCCACTGGGAACGTCACTATGGCCGGATGGTGTGGAGCTGGCGCAGGAGCAATGGGTGGGGTACAGGTCCTGAGTTCAAGAGGTAATGGAGCCACACTGCTGAGAGCCAGGCAGGTGCTGGGGCCCGGAGCGCCACCTATCCGTGCACACACCTCGCCCTGCCCCATGCCTCCTGGCTGCCCTCTTCTGGGTGTTGGAGGTACAGCAGGCAGCAGCAGCTCAGGCTCAAACCCCAGTTTTGCCCCCTGTAGCTGTGTGACCTCAGTTTCCCCATCTGCCACGGTAGCCCAGAGAATGCACTGGGGCCCGTGCTGGCTCCAGACACTGTCAGCTGGACCATCTCTGACTCAGCCCCTCGCAGACCTTCAAGACGGGAATCCTTCTAATGAAAAGAAAACAGAGGCAGCGGAGGCCAGGCCGACCTCCGAAACCCAAGCCAGAGGCTTGGCGCATGAATGGGCCCTTTCACGGGGCAGCCGCAGAGCGCGGGCCTGGGTGGAGGTGGCCCGGCTGGGCCCGAGGAATGACAGTGCCCGGGGCAGGCCCGGGGCAGGGGAGGGACAGTGGCTCCCCTCCCCCTCCACCTCCCGCAGCCCCTGACACCGAGGCGGCTGCCTGAAGGGAGCTGGCTGTCCTCTGTCCAAATCGCCACTGTCCTTATTTTTCCTGTAATTATATCTCCGGGGGAGAACTGAAGATCTACACTTGGCTCCACGGGGTCATTTACTCGGAGCCTGCGAGGAAGGCTGGGCAGTAAAAGGCACATTGATGTGTATTTTCCTGCCGCTGGGTGCCTGGTGAAGGCGGGCACAGACAACCGGGCCTTGTAGCCCGTCGGCGGGTGAACAGCGGCGCCCTTCTCCCGGCCATCTGGGCCCGCGCCACGCCCGCTCCCCGCTGCCATGAATGGCTTCAGTGTGCACAGGTTTTCGTTTCCATACCTGGCCACCAAATCTTCCAACATTCTTGTAGAAAAATGTGGCAAGTTTCCCCCGTATCTTTCTCTCTCCAAATAGCATCTCCAGCCCGGTCCAGCCCGAGCGCCGCAAGCCGGCTCTTCTTCCCTTTGGCGACACTAAAGAAAGATTGTGCTTTCGTTCTAGCCGCCTGCTGCTAGGGCTCAAACAATGGTCCCCTTTTGGTATCATGGGGACCAAGCCCAGCAGTCAACCGACTTTCTTCTGAATGTCTCTCAGGAGACTTTCTCAGGCTGACAGCGTGGCTCAAGGTTCCTGCAATGGCCGGATGTCCCCAGGCCCCCAGCCAGAGGGCAGCGAACCCCTCAGTGCTCACAACGGCCTGGCGTGCAGAGCAGCTCACCCTTGCTGAATGAACGAAGGAGCAAAGAGACATGAGAGAGCTGGAGAAAGCTTGGGAGGGCGAGCCCAGGTGTGGCGGGACGGCGGCAGGAGCAGCTGGCGGTTAGGCTCCCGGTAGGATGCACGCGAGGGCTTTGCAGCGTGTATTGATTTGCTTCTGGTACTTGGCCCTCCTTGCTGCTGGGGCCGAGGCAGTGTAGAATCCTGGCTCTTGCTATCAGGCTTCAGGCCAGTGGCCCTGCCTCTCTGTGCCTCAGTTTCCCTGTCCCTGTCCTCAAAATGGTTAATAGTAGCTGGCAGCGAGCACCCAGGCTGGGTCCCAGTGAACATTCACTTTTACCGTTCTTACCCTCAGTGTGTTTTCTGGGTGACTTATTTTCTCCTTCACGCTTCTCCAAATTTCCACATTTTCCATGAGTTTTACAATCATAAAATCTCAATAGAGAATATCATCGCCCCACCTCCAGCGTCAGCCGCGGCGTGGGCTGGTCCTTGAGGGACTCGCCCGCCTGCGCACACGGCCCCGGCGCCTGTGCACGTGCAGGTTTCTGAGAACATGGCCCATTCCTCGTCTCTCCTGGGCCGGTGCTGTCTGGGCATAGACTGCACCCTGCTGAACACTGCCAGTCTTTTACTTAGAATCCATCTGCGTGTGGTGTGGGTGAAACACGCAGGCTTCATGCTTGTACTGAGGTTGCCAGCTGGCGCCTCGTTTGAGGATGCGGTTGCTTAGAGCTCGGCAGTTCCCGATCACCACACCATATCACATGCAGTCGTATGGCAATGAAGTCTCACCGTATAGCGATCACAAAAGTGGGCTAACGTCAATAAAAGACAGTGTTCTACCCATCGCAAAATGTCCAGGAGCACCATGATGTAATCCTTCTAAAACATTGGCTTTTTCATGACCTGCCCCTGCTCACAAGCCTCCATGACTCCCCAGTACCCCAGGATGAATATACACGCAGCCGGAGTCTCACAGCCTCTCCCCGTGAGCCCCAGCTGCATTCCAAGTCTCAGCACCCCTTCCTTCTTCCTTCCTCCCTCTCCTACCCTAACTTGGGCTACCCTGAGCTGCTGCCCAACATCCTAAATGTCCCCTAGTCTCCTGGACCTCACTAATGCTATGCTTGATGCTCCTCATTCCTGGAAATATCCCTCCCCTCTTGCAAACTTTGCCAGCCTAATGAACTCCTATGCATCCCTCAAGACTCTCTGGAGGTTACCTCCTCTATGGAGTCTTTCTGCAGACACTGAGGCTGTGGCATGCACACATAGTACTGTACCCTGTGCCTAGCTGTGCGTCTGCCTCCTCTGCTGGACCTCAGGGTGGCGGATCTTACTCACTTCTGTGGCCCCATGCCTGAGACCGTGCTGACCCCAGGCCGTGCTCTGTGTGTGCCCGAGGGCCTGAGTTCATTCTTTCTTTCCTCACCACACGCCACGCTCATTCCCCAGTCTGAGAGACTCTTGCCTCTGACACTGGAAGCATTTTGTCTCTTTGAAAACCTGCTCAAGATGCACCCACCTCTAGGGAGACCTCTGAGCTTAACCAATGTGACCAAGTGTTGAGGGCAGTTGTATGGAACCCGAGACGCAGGAGCAGAAGCCGCTAGGGATGGTCTGGCCCAGGCTCTCCATCCTACAGATGAATAAACCGAGGCTCAGGGAAGAGAGCCAAGCGGAGCACAGACAGGAGGGGGCAGCTCTCCCAAGGGGACTTCATGTTCTGCATGGAGGCCAGGAGCCCAGAGGAGCCCCCTGTGTGGCCGCCCTGTCCCCCCACAGGGGCAGCTCAGCCATCTCATCCTGTTGATGACTTAGAGGCCTGTCCTGACCTGCTGGCTGTGTTGTTTGCTTACTTTAGTTTAATCCCCCAAGCCTCCTCAAACATCCCCCTTGCTGCGATTCACAGCTGTGATCTGTGCACCAGGGATCCGCGGTGCCCCACGCGACGTGTGGCAACTAGCGGAGGAGGTGGCCCTGCTGGTTGCAAGCTGCGTGACTCTAGACAAGTGGTATTTTCTCCCGGAGCCCCAGTGTTTTCGTTTGAAAAATAGAGTCACCGTTACAAATGACCTCAAGTCGTGGTCATGATGATGCCATGAGAGAATGCAGAGTCCATACAATACTGCCTGCCACGGCGCCAGGGGACTGTCACTGTCATCACAGTGTGGGAAAGGTGGCAATGATGGTGATGGTGGTGATGGAGATGATGGTGGTGATAGTGATGGTGAAGATAATGGTGATGATGGTGATGATAATGATGGTGATGATGGTGATGGTGATGGTGATGATGGTGATGATGATGGTGATGGTGGTGATGGAGATGATGGTGGTGATAGTGATGGTGAAGATAATGGTGATGATGGTGATGGTGATGATGATGGTGATGATGGTGATGATGGTGATGATAATGATGGTGATGATGGTGATGGTGATGGTGATGATGGTGATG
>PVJS01042009.1:0-17703 GCA_004027185.1 Glis glis | reverse complement strand
GAGAGAGAGAGAGCGAGAGAGCTGAGGCTGGCCGCGAACCCGGATCCTCCGGTCTCCGCCTCCCAAAGTACTGGGATTACAAGCGTGCGCCACCACGCCCGGCTCTTATTTCCTTTTCTATTGTGGTATGCCTAACACAAAACTCACTGTCTTAACCCTTTTAAACTATTCAGTGGCATTAAGCACTGATGTATGCTTTTTTCCAGTTTTCTTGGCTTCCTTCCTTCCTTCCTCTCCCCCTCATTTCCTTCCTCCTTTTCCTTAATATATAAAAAATAAAAATATATAAAAATAGAATGTTTATAAACAATATAATATACTTATAAAAATATAATTTATCATTATTATTCAATATTATAAATAATATTGCTTATTATAAATTTTATATAAATTATATAATTTTTTTTTGGCGGTACCGAGGGTTGAACCTAGGGGCATTGTACCTCTGGGCTACACCCCCAGTCCTATTTTTTATTCTTTATTTTGAAACAGGGTCTCACTAAGTTGCGGAAGTCTCACTAAGTAGCTGAGGCTGGCCGTGAACCCGGATCCTCCAGTCTCAGCCTCCCAAGTACCGGGATTACAAGCGTGCGCCACCACGCCCGGCTTAAATTATATAATTTTTATTTATAAACAATATAACATATTTATTTATAAAAATAAATATATAACATATATAAATAAAATATATTTTATTTATTTATTACTGTGGTATTCAGGATTAAATCCAGGGTGTTCTACCTACAAGCTACGTCTCCAGTCCCATTTATTTATTTATTTGTGGTACTGGGGATGGAACCCAGGGGCATTCTACCTCCGAGGTATACCCCCAGACCTATTTTTTATTTTGAAACAGGGTCTCACTAAGTTGCTCTTGGCCTCACTAAGTTGCTGAGGGCCTCACTAAGTTGCTGAGGCTGTCATCGAACCTGTGATCTTCCTGTCTCAGCCTCCCAAGTATTGGGATTATAAGCGTGTGCCACCACAGCCATATCTCCCTTTTATTTTTTATTTATTTATTTATTTATTTTATTTTGCAGTACTGGGGATTGAGTCCAGGGGCATTCTACCTCCGAGCTACACTCCTAGCCCTATTTTTTTATTCTTTATTTTGAAACAGGGTCTTACTAAGTTGCGGAGGGCCTCACTAAGTAGCTGAGGCTGGTCACAAACCCGGATCCTCCGGTCTCAGCCTCCCAAGTACTGGGATTACAAGCGTGCGCCACCACGCCCGTCTTCCCTTTTATTTTTTAATTCTTATTTTTTATTTTTGGTACTGGAGTTGGAACCCAGGGACATTTTACCTGAGTTACACCTCCAGTCCTATTTAATTTTTAATTTTTTTTTGTACTGGGAATTGAACTCAGGGGCATTCTACCTCTAAGCTACACCCTCAGCCCTATTTTATTTTTATTTATTTATTTTTTGGTGGTACTGGGGGTGGAACCCAGGGGCCTGCTACCTCTGAGCTACATCCCCAGACCTATTCTGTTCTTTATTTTGAAACAGGGTCTCACTAAGTCGCGGAGGGCCTCATTACTGAGGCTGGCCATGAACCTGCAATCCTCCTGTCTCACCCTCCCAAGTACTGGGATTATAAGCATGTGCCACCATGCCCAGCTTATTTTTTATTTGGAAACAGGGTCTCCCTAGATTGCTGCGAGCCTCACTAAGTTGCTGAGGCTGGCTTTGAACCTGTGATCCTCCTGTCCCAGCCTCCCAAGTACTGGGATTACAGGCATGTGCCACCATGCCCGGCTATTTTTATTTTATATTTATTTATTTATTTATTTATTTTGCAGTACTGGTCATTGAACCCAGGGGCATTCTACCTCCAAGCTACACCCCCAGCCCTATTTTTTTATTCTTTATTTTGAAACAGGTTCTCACTAAGTTGCGGAGGGCCTCACTAAGTAGCTGAGGCTGGCGGCGAACCTGGATCCTCCGGTCTCAACCTCCCAAGTACTGGGATTACAAGCGTGTGCCACCACGCCCGGCTATTTATCTATTTTTTTTTAAGGTATTGGGAATTGAACCCAGGGGCATTCTACCTCCCAGCTACACTCCCAGCCCTATTTTATTTTTTTTTATTTTTGAAACAGGGTCTCACTAGGTTGATGAGAATCTCACTACTTGCTGAAGCTGTCCTTGAACTTGCGATTCTCCTGTCTCAGCCTCCCAAGTATTGAGATTACAGGCGTGCACCACCACACCTGGGTCTATTTTTATTTTTGAAACAGGGTCTTGATAGGTTGATGAGAGTCACACTACTTGCTGAGGTTGTCCTCGAATCTGTGATCCTCCCTCCTGTCTCAGCCTCGCAAGTACTGGGATTACAAGCGTGTGCCACCACGCCCAGCTTTTATTTATTTATTTATTTATTTATTTATTTATTTATTTATTTGCGGTACCGGGGATTGAACGCAGGGGCATTCTACCTCCGCGCTACGCCCCCGGCCCTATTTTTTTTTTTATACTTTATTTTGAAACCGGGTCTCACAAAGTTGCGGAGGGCCTCACTAAGGAGAGAGAGAGAGAGAGAGAGAGACAGACAGAGAGAGAGAGAGAGAGAGCGAGAGAGCTGAGGCTGGCCGCGAACCTGGATCCTCTGGTCTCCACCTCTTATTTTTTATTTTGAAACAGGGTTTCACTAAGTTGCTGAGGGCCTCACTAAGTTGCTGAGGCTGGTCTTGAACCTGAAATCCTCTTTTCTCGGCCTCCCAAGTACTGGGATTACAGGCATGCACCACCACACCTGGTTTGTTAAAAAAAAATTTTTTTGGTACTGGGGATAGAACCCAGGGGCATTCTATCTTCGAGCTACACCCCCAGCCATATTTTATTCTTTTATTTTGAAATAGGGTCTCACTAAATTGGAGGGCCTCACTAAGTAGCTGAAGCTGGACGCAAACCATGATCTTCCTGTCTCAGTCTCCCAAGTACTGGAATTACAAGGGTGTGCCACCATGCCTGGCTTGTTAAAATATGTTTAAAACATGTATTTCTTTTGCTTCATGGCAGCCTAAGCAGTAGTATCTATAAATTCATGGGCTCTTTTAGGTCTTGCTAGAACTTATAAAAATACATTTAAGTGACTAAAAGTAAGGAATCCCAACCCATCCCTCCCATCCCGCGTGGCCAGCTCTTCTGCTTCTTCCCCGCCGGTCTCAGGAGGTTCCCTTCATGGTCCTGTCTCTGGGTCTCATCTAGAGATTTCCAAGCGGGAGGAAGTGGAGGCGGTGACAATTGTGGAGACGCCGCCACTGGTGGTGGTGGGTGTGGTGGGCTACGTGGCCACCCCTCGAGGCCTGAGGAGTTTCAAGACCATCTTTGCAGAGCACCTGAGCGATGAGTGCCGCCGACGCTTCTACAAGGACTGGTGAGGGCGCGCCCAGCTCCAGGGCGGGTGGGCGGGTGGGAGGAGAGCTGACAGTGTGTGGAAGGTAGGAAAGTGTGTGGACTGGGGAGGCCTTTGCTTCAGTGAGAGACAAGTATTATAGGACTGGAGAGGAAATCAGGATGGAGGAAAAAGAGGAACCAAATATTATAATCCTCAGGGTTAATTACAGGGCTAGAATTTGGGAGTTGGCTCCGGGTTTCCAAGCAGCCAAGGTGAAAATGGAAATAGCCAACCCAGAAGCTCTTGTGCATACAAAGGTATTGTCAGGCCTCAAATCTTCCCTGTGCTAAGTCCTGAAAGGGAAGACCCACCTGCCTGGGAAATCTCACCCTCTGTGCATACCTTAGGCAGCCAGCCCTGGCCCTCTGGGGGTTGATGAGCTGGGGCCTCAGTGTCAGTGCAGGCTGTGTGACCATGGGCAAGCTGGCTGACCTCTTCTGTAAATGGGGTGAGGGGGAATCCTTGTGTTGGGGGGCTGCTGGCAGGACTGGAGGAGCCAAGCGTGAGTACTTAGCACAGAGCAAGCGACTAGCAATGCTACTTGTCCTGTTCCGCTGTTTCTGTCAGGAGTTTTCCCTCAGCTGGGGGTTTTCAGCCCTGGGAACCTCGGCATCTTCATCTCTAGAACAGGAATAATAATTTCCACCTTCCGGCCGGGCATGGTGGCGCAAGCTTGTAATTCCAGTACTTTGTGAGGCGGAGACCGGAGGATCCGGGTTTGCGGCCAGCCTCAGCTCTCTCTCTCTCTCTCTCTCTCTCCTCTCTCCTCTCTCTCTCTCTCTCTCTCTCTCTCTCTCTCCTCTCTCTCTCTCTCTCTCTCTCTACCTAGTGAGGCCCTCCGCAACTTCATGAGACCCGGTTTCAAAAATAAAGCATAAAAAAAAATAGGGCTGGGGCGTAGTGTGGAGGTAGAACGCCCCTGCGTTCAATCCCCGTTACTGCAAAAAAAAAAAAATTTCCACCTTCCAAAATTCCGGCACAGGTTAGGAATGGTGTCTGCCAAGGCTGAGGCATGGCGCCTGCTGTAGCAGTGAGTGCCTGGTACCCACAGTACACAGGAGAGACAGTCTCTGTTCAAAGATGGCAACTGGAACCAGCCCAGGGGCCTCAGGGGAAGTCCAGGGCAGGGACCCCTGCCTGGTGGGCTGTCCTGGTGGCAGCTGTCACAGCTGGGGCCTCTGAACACTTCCTGTTTGTGTCTCAGGCACAAGAGCAAGAAGAAAGCCTTCACCAAGGCCTGCAAGAGATGGCGGGACGCTGATGGCAAGAAGCAGCTCCAGAAGGACTTTGCCGCCATGAAGAAGTATTGCAAGGTCATTCGGGTCATTGTCCACACCCAGGTCAGCCCCACCCCCGTCCTCACCTCCAGCTTCGAGGAGCCCTGACAAATGTCAGCCTAAAAATACCACGAGTCTCAGGCACAGGCCCAAGGGCTGGCCAGCTGCCCCTCTGGCCACCCGCAGCCCCAGGGATGGGGTGTTGAGTGTCGGTGCCCTCCGGAAATGCTCCAAGGGTCTGAGTCTACCACCAAGGTCTGGAGTGGAGGCTGCTGCCCCCTCTGGGTTCTGGCACAAGTGTGTGAGAGTCAGAGCAGACCTGGGGTCTGGCTGGATGTGCGCTGACAGGTAACCAGCACCCTCTACAGTGACCTAACTGGTCTGTGTCCACCTGTATGTCCCCACAGCCTCTACCTCAGCCAGCAGCCAATAGAGACCTGCTGGCTCATCTATCCCTTGGAAGAAAGGCCCCGGGCCCTCCCTACGCCACCTGCCTGGCCCTGCCACTCTCCTTGCTTACCACCGTCTGGCCACATCGGTCTCCTTCTTGTCCCACCAGCTCTCTAAGATCCACCCTGCCTCGGGCCCCTGACAGGCAATTTCCACCACTCCAAGCGCTTTCAGAGCTTTGCCTAGTGGCTCCTTCCTATTGTTGGTGTCACCTCCTCAGAGAGGCCCTCCCTGACCACTCTATCTGAAGTGCCCCCCATAGTTCCTCAGAGCATTTAGCCTTCTCTAAGAGTTGACCTGGCTTCTGTCTGTTCATCAACTAGATGGTGGCTCTCTGAGGTGAGGGACCCTGTCTGCCTCATTCCATACCTGGGGCACAAGAACATGTGAGAATGAGTGTGTGTGTGTGTGTGAAAGACTTAGGGTCACTGGTTGGCCACGCCACGTCTGCGGGTGGGTGGGGCTGTGACCTTTGGGAACTGAGCACCGTGACATGTCCTACAGATGAAGCTGCTGCCCTTCCGGCAGAAGAAGGCCCACATCATGGAGATCCAATTGAATGGTGGCACGGTGGCTGAGAAGGTGGCCTGGGCCCAGGCGCGGCTGGAGAAGCAGGTGCCGGTACACAGCGTTTTCAGCCAGAGTGAGGTCATTGATGTCATCGCCGTTACTAAGGGCCGGGGTGTCAAAGGTAGGGCTGCTGGCTCCAGGGAAGGCTGCCCACCAGGAGCTAGACTGGCCTCTTAGCCACCAGCCCCTCTCCCCTGCAGGGGTGACGAGCCGCTGGCATACCAAGAAGCTGCCACGGAAGACCCACAAGGGTCTGCGCAAGGTGGCCTGCATTGGTGCCTGGCACCCTGCCCGTGTGGGTTGCTCCATCGCCCGGGCTGGGCAGAAGGGTTACCACCACCGCACAGAGCTCAACAAGAAGGTGTGTCCACGGCCCTGGGGGGACCCCAGTGGGTGGGGTGCATGACCAACACTGCCTGGGTCATGAAATCCCCCCACCAGTGCTTGGGTCTGAGCACATATGCTGATGGATGTGGACATGCTGCTGGCCCCAGAGCCCGCTGCTGGCCCCCAGTGTGCCCTCTTCTTCCTGCAGATCTACCGCATCGGCCGAGGGTTGCACATGGAGGATGGGAAGGTGGTCAAGAACAATGCGTCCACCAGCTACGATGTGACCGACAAGTCTATCACACCACTGGTGAGGGTGGACGGCCAGGCTGGTCCGGGGACCTGGAATGTATGGGGGGCAGGCCTGAACCCCAACTCTGCCCCAAGAGTTTAAGATGTGTGCCCCACAGTTGGATGCTGCCCCATGGGCAGTTGGGGGCACAAAGCTCTCCCAGGTGGTGCCCAGCAGACCAGCAAGCAGCCACCTGGTGGCCCCAATCCCTGCCGTCTCCTGCACCCTTCAAGTCTCCTCTAAGGAGCTCCTCTGAGGTGTGGGGTGCTGCAGCTCCCACTGTGACCTGGAAGCCAACCCCTGGCCCAGTGGGTAGCAGCCATCCAGCCTGCAGCAAGTGACTCCAACTTTGAGTCCCCCCCACCCCTGCCAAATGCAGACTGTTAAATGAGATAATGCACAAAAAGGCCTTAGCATGAGCCTCAGAGACTACCCTGATTAGTAATCCAGCAAGAGGGTGTTGCCCCTCACCTGGGGCTGGGCATAGGGTTCTTTCCAATCACAGCCCTGTGCGGGGAATTCTCCTAGGGCCCCTTCACTCGCAGCCCTTTACCTGGCCTGACCTTTGATCTGTCTCTTCTGCAGGGTGGCTTCCCCCACTATGGGGAAGTCAACAACGATTTTGTCATGCTGAAGGGTTGCATCGCGGGTACCAAGAAACGGGTCATCACGCTGAGGAAGGTCAGCACAGTATATGGGCTGGGGAGTGGATCCCCCACAGGCTGTCCTGGCTGGCCTGTCCTGCCTCCAGCTTGCTCAAGGTGGGGGGTGTAGTGGAGGCAGAAAGGAGGGGTCTGCAGGAATTGGGCAAGCAAGACCTTCCTCATGTGAACTGGGGGTGATGGGAGGGGATGGGGGCCCTGATCGTGACACCTCCTCTTCCACGGATGCCCAGTCCCTCCTAGTGCACCACAGCCGCAGGGCCCTGGAGAATATCGAGCTCAAGTTCATTGACACCACCTCCAAATTCGGCCATGGCCGCTTCCAGACAGCCCAAGAGAAGAGGGCCTTCATGGTAAGCTGA
This sequence comes from Glis glis, assembly GCA_004027185.1. Classification (NCBI taxonomy): domain Eukaryota; kingdom Metazoa; phylum Chordata; class Mammalia; order Rodentia; family Gliridae; genus Glis; species Glis glis. The sequence continues at coordinate 10,363 of PVJS01042009.1, read as the reverse complement.
GCTCCCTGTTCTCGGACTCAAACTCCACATTCATTAGCTCTGGAGTAGGGGGGGGGGCAGATGGAGCTGGCAGGGCTGCCTCCTGCACTCCCCACAGGAGGGGTCTTTTAGGGATCAGTGGGGCTGCCCTGGGTGTCCTTGGCACTGGCCAGGGCTGGTATCCCTTGACAGATTCCTGTGACTAACGCTCCTCTTCCTCCCACCTGCCAGGGCCCCCAGAAGAAGCATCTGGAGAAGGAGAAGCCAGAGCCCTCGGGAGACTTATAGGTTGCATGGATGGAGGGACCTTAGGCGCGTGACCCCCTTCCTATCCAATAAAGGCCGGAAGCTATTGTCCCCTGTGTCTCAGAGGGTTGGGGGCGCGGAAAGGCTTGTTTACGGTCGGCGGCCTGGGGATTAGCGCCTGGGGACAGGAAGAGAGCAAGAGGGTCCCTCCGACTCCGCCAACCACTCCCCGGGCCGGCCCCAGGAATCCCCACAGCTCCCTACGACCGGACGGGGGCGGGGGGCGGGTGCTCGGAACGGGGCGGGGCTTAGGGGCGGGGGTGGGGCTTGGGAGGCCCTGCAGAGGTCTTTGGGAGCTATCGATGGGCGGGGCCTGCTGGAAGACGACTCCAACTGGGTCTTGGGAAGGGGCGGAGCCTCGGGAGGTGTCCCCTCGTGATTGGTCTTCTTCAGGGGCGGACTCCGGGAAGGGCCGGGGCCTATGGGAGGCGGGCCTGGTGAAATCCTGGCATCCCCTCGTGATTGGTCCTCTTCAGGGGCGGGGCTTAGGGCGGACCCGGGGAGTGGCTGTTCCTCCCGAAGGGGTAGCCGGCGCGGCACCCGCTCTTCGGTCGGCTACTTTGGGTCTGTCCCGGTGGCAAACGTTCGGCGGTCTTGGCGGCGCCATGTCGTTCTGCAGCTTCTTCGGGGGCGAGGTTTTCCAAAACCACTTTGAGCCAGGTTAGCCTGCGGCTGGCAGGGCAGCTGGGTGGGGGGCGTGCATAAGAGGGGGCGTCGCCGCCCTCGAGGTGGCAGGGGAGCTCTGGAGCCCTGGAGCCCGGGAATGGGGTGAATGCGACTGTCGGGGAGGAGCGAATGTGGGAAAAGGGGGTGGCGGAGGAGGGAGGAGTCTGAGACGCCCGGGGGTAGGGACACCTTCGGGGAAGGGGGGGTCTTTGTCCTCGAGGACAGGCCTCCAGCCTGAACGTGGCCGTTTCCGGGGCCACGTTCCCTGTGGGGCCGGGGGTATGGGATGGTTGAGGTTGGCGGGGCAGCCAGGTCAGAGTCTGAGGGTCGCCATGGAACGTTATGGCCCGGGGTGCCGGGTGTTACCCAGGCGTCCCGTTTCCAGGATCGGCAGGGTGAGTGGGCAGGCTCCGAATGTCCCCTCCTGCCTGTATCCTCCCACACCTACCTGCCCAGGGCCTCTTGGTTGGGTAACCAAGAGTGCCACCGGGCTCCCGGAAAACACCGGTGAAGTTTGGCCAGTGAAACTGCTAGTGGAAGCCGGGCGTGGTGGCACATGCTTGTAATCTCAGTACTTGGGAGGCTGAGATAGGAGGATCACATGTTCGCGGCCAGCCTCAGCTACTTAGTGAGGCCCTCCGCAACTTAGTGAGACCCTGTTTTAAAATAAAGAATATAAAATAGGGCTGGGGGTGTAGCTCGGAGGTAGAATGCCCCTGGGTTCAACCCCCAGTTCCGCAAAAAAAAAAAAAAAACAACAACAACCCTGCTAGTGGACTAATATGGTAAAAATATGTCCACAGGAAAGAGTAGGCATTGGCTTCCCTGGGTTGGGATCTTTTGGGTGTTAGTCCTTTAGGGGGCTAGGCTGTGACACCCGGCATCTGTGGGGCCAGCTGTGACACAGGACTATCAATTCAAAGCCCTTCCCTGAGTCCCTCTGGCTGTGTGACCCTAGTTGTCCTCAGGTTGCTCTGCCAAGCTGGGAACTTCACTCTCAAGTCAGCTCTTGGTTCCTCTTTGCTTCCTTCTCGAGTTCCTGGTAAAGAACTCCACTGGAGGCCACCCCTAAGTGATGGGTAGAGGGTGACTCAGTACCCCTAGAGGTTCCTGTTTTTAGGGGTTTTTTTTGTGGTAGTGGGGATGGAACCCAGGGGTGTTCTACCTCTGAGCCACACCCCCAGCCATATTTTACTTTTATTTTGCAGTACTGGGGATTGAACCCAAGGGCATTCTACCTCCGAGCTACACTCCCAGCACTATTTTTTTATTCTTTATTTTGAAACAGGGTCTTACTAAGTTGCGGAGGGCCTCACTAAGTAGCTGAGGCTGGTCACAAACCCGGATCCTCCCGTCTCAGCCTCCCAAGTACTGGTATTACAAGTGTGCGCCACCACGCCCGGCTTTTATTTCTTTTTTTTTTTTTTTGCAGTTCGGGGATTGAACCCAGGGGCGTTCTACCTCCGAGCTACACCCCCGGCCCTATTTTTTTATACTTTATTATGAAACCGGGTCTCACGAAGTTGCGGAGGGCCTCACTAGGTAGAGAGAGAGAGGCAGGGGGAGAGAGAGAAAGAGAGAGAGCTGAGGCTGGCCACGAACCCGGATCCTCTGGTCTCTGCCTCCCAAAGTACTGGGATTACAAGTGTGCACCACCACGCCCGGCTATACTTTATTTTTGAAACCGGGTCTCACGAAGTTGCGAGGGCCTCACTGACTAGCTGAGGCTGGCCGTGAACCTGGATTCTCCGGTCTCAGCCTCCCAAGTACTAGGATTACAAGCATGCGCCACCATGCCCGGCTCTTTTACTTTTATTTTGAAATAGGGTCTTGCTAGGTTGATGAGAGTCTCACTACTTGCTGAGGTTGTCCTTGAATTTGTGATCCTCCTATCTCAGCCTCCCAAGTACTCAGATTACAGGTGTGTGCCACCACGCCCTGCTTGTTTTTAGTCTTTCAAATAGTTCTGCAAGCCAGTTTTGCAACCTTTCTGCCCTAGCCCCTTCTGCCCCAAGGTGATTTTTTTTCTTTATTTTTGTGGTACTGGGGATTGAAACCAGGGGCATTCTACCTCTGAGCTGCACCCTCAGCCCTATTTTTTGTTCTTTATTTTGAAATGGTCTCACTAAGTGGCGTAGGGCCTCACTAAGTAGCTGAGACTGGCCGCAAACCTGTGATCCTCCTGTCTCAGCCTCCCAAGTACTGGGATTACAAGCATGCACCACCACTCCTGGTTTGCTGGGGATTTGAACCCAGGAGCATTCTACCCCCGAATGACACACCTAGCCCTTTTTATTTTTCATCTTGAAATAGAGGCTCACTAAGTTGCTGAGGCTGGTCTCCAACCTGCAATCTTCCAGTCTCAGCTTCCCAAATACTGGGATTACAGGTGTGTACCACCACACCTGGCACCCCCATCCCTTTTTATTTTTTTGTTTTGAAACAAGATCTCAGATTGCTGAGAGACTTGCTATATTGTTGAGGCTGTCCTTGAACCTGCGATCCTCTTGTCTCAGCCTCCCAAGTACTGGGATTACAGGCATGCGCCACCGTGCCTGACCCAAAGTGATCTTTTGGAGATAGGTTGAAATCTGTCCTCTTAGCCCTTTTCTTCCTGCGTTCCCTGTTTGACCTGGAGGCCTGTTCTTTGGGACTGTTCGCTTCCTGCCTAGAGAGCAGGCCAATGGGTGGTTGTCTACCTCAGGGCTTTGTTGGGTAGCAGGACAGCCACTTGAGGAGTGAGGGGTGCCAGGTCACATCAGGGCCCCTGCTGTGTGAATCTTCAGGGGGGAGGGAGTGAGTGCTGTGTCCTCATCAGACTGCCTGAGTTCCTTCCTGGCCACATACCTTCTCACTGGGTGCCTGCAACACCAAACCTCAGCTTCCTCATCTGTAAAATGGAAATGTTGAAAGATTCCATGTTGAAAGGGCCATTGAGACAGCAGAGATGAATGTGAGGGTGACACTCCTGGTCTCCGGTACATCCACTCAGCATGCACATAGTGTTGTGTCTCCCCAGGGCCCACTGTGCATGGCGGGTGTGGGGGAGGGTGCGCATTCTATCCTCCAAAGGGGCAGTGCTGTCCTTGCCTGGGCCCAAGGATTGGGGAGCTTGCCCCAGAAAGGCTGGATCCAACATCTCTGCTTTCGTTCACCCCACCCTAGGTGTCTATGTGTGTGCCAAGTGCGGCTATGAGCTCTTCTCTAGCCGCTCCAAGTATGCACACTCGTCCCCATGGCCGGCATTCACTGAAACCATCCACGCTGACAGCGTGTCCAAGCGTCCAGAGCACAATCGCCCTGAAGCCCTGAAGGTGGGAGACAGTGGCCAGGGCTGGGGGCTGGTTGGGGGGCCAGAGAACCAGTTACACCTTCCTTCCTCTGCTCCCCCACAACTCTCAGGGCACCCAGGCTGTAACGGGCTTATGGCCTCAGCCAGGGGGCTACATGGAGACTTGGGGAGAGCCTGTGTCACGGTGGATGTGGGCAGCAGGACAGTTTCCTGCCTAGGCTCTGTGACAGAGGTCAACCTCTCGCAGCAGGAGGGGCTGGCATTGTGGCTGTCTCGTGGGCCAGAAGCTCATGTGTCTCTCTCGTGGTCTTCCCAGGTGTCTTGTGGCAAGTGTGGCAATGGACTCGGCCATGAGTTCCTGAACGACGGCCCCAAGAAGGGACAGTCCCGATTCTGAATATTTAGCAGCTCGCTGAAGTTCGTCCCTAAAGGTAAGCTTGCCTTCTGCAGCCTGGACACACTGAGGAGGTCTGGGCAGGGGGAGGACACTGTGCTTGCCCACTTACCATGGTAAAGGACCTGGGGCACCAAACCACTCTGCCCAGGACCTGCCTGGGGTCACTCCAAAAGGTGGCCGCAGTGCAGGGGCAAGGGGACCAATGCCTTGCTTCCTCTGCTCACCTAATTATGTGTGCCCCTGAAAGGGGCCTCTGAGGGAGGCTGTGGCAAAGGGTTTTCTCAGGAGGCCCGACCCTTCCCTGGATAAACAGTAGGGACAGGCAGAGGCTCCGTGTGTCCCACTGGCTGTGACCTCAGGCCTGCTTCTCAGCCTCTCAGCCTGCCCCCACCTCTGCACAGAGGCTGTGGTGGCAGAGCCTCCTTCACAGGGCAGCTGAGGACAGCTGCACGGAAGGCAGGTCCCTGGAGTGTGGCACACGGCACAGCTAGTAAGCCTGCATGGTTGTTGGCAGCATTCTGAGCCGTGGTCGTTGGTGTCTGGGGAACTGTTCACGTACAGTCCCTCAGCTCAGCCTCCTCTGCCTGCTCTCTCCTGCTCACGCCACCACCCTGGCTACTCCCTGCGCCCTGCAGTTTCAGTCCCAGCTCTTTCTCAGTCCTCAGCAAGGCTGAGGCCAGGCCCATCGCAGCTTCATGCTCTGTAAAACGGGGCTGTCAGCAGCACAGGACACAGCCATTGCAGTGGGGTTAACTGAGCCATCTCGGGACGCCTGGAGCACAATCAGTGTTAGTCTTCCACCTCTGCGGAGATAGCAGAGATCCTGGGTCCTCCTGTAGATCTTAGGGAACAAATGGAGCACACAGACTCCCAGGTGCTGGGCCCCTGGGCCTTCCAGCTCAGCTGGTGTCTGAGCATGAGTTAATGGTGGCTTGCTTTTTCTCCTCTCCCTCCTTTGTTTCAGGCAAAGAAACCGCTGCCTCCCAGGGGCACTAGGCGGGCAGTGCACACCGCCCCCAGATGGATGCACACCATGGGCACGCTCTGGCCATCACACCTTGGCATTGGAACCTTGGAAATTCAGACAGAGGTTGGGTTGGGCAGCTGGAACATCAGGGAGCCCCCCAAGGCCTGGGTTCTGAACAGGATGTCCTTGGACAAAGTGCTTGTTTTCTATAGTCCGCCACTTCCTGCCAGGACAGACCTTGGGATAGGGGCCGAGCTGCTGGGCTGTTGTGGCCTCCAGCTCACAGTCTCTGGGCTTAGCTTGTCTTTAAATGATGTCACTCTCCCCACCAGGCCTGCTGCCCCCTCCCTGGCTGTCTGAACCCACCCCCTGGGGCCCTGGTCCTCACCAAAGCTTGTGCCCGTCTCCCCCAAACTGTATGAGGACACAACACAAACGGGGGCCTCCCTGGCCAGCCACTCCAGCACAGGTCACTGCATGATCCGCTCTGGTTAAAGCCGTCTAAGCCAGCCTGGGTGGTGATGATCTGTGACCTGCTCAAGCGACAGACCCTCGGATCCCCATCTTCTAACCAGACCGTTTCCTAGTTGCAGATGCAGCTTGCGTCACTGGGCCTGGGAAAGTGGCTGTTGCTCCTTCGCCTGACCAGTGCAGCTGCAGCCCTGAGGTCATTCCATGTCACTCTTGCAGAGCCGTCCCTTCTAAGATGCGGCCACTGTGCCTTACAGTATGTGTTCAGAAGCTCTTGCCATCTGGGAGGGTGGGCGATGCTGAAGCCCACCCCTCATCTAGAGTCTATTCTGGAGTAATCAGGTAGAAATTACAATAAACAGATAAAACCCAGGCCTATGGCCCTTTGTGTGTGTGTGTGGTGCTGAGGATTATACCCAGGGGTGTTCTACCTCCAAGCTATACCCCCAGCCCTTTTTATTTTTCATTATGAATGGTCTTGCTACATTGTTGAGAGTCTTGCTAAATTGCTAAGGCTGACCTGAAACCTGTGATCCTCCTGTCTCAGCCTCCCAAGTATTTGGATTACAAGTGTGTGCCACTGAGATTATAATCTTGGACCAGCTCAATTTGAATACACGGTATTTGGCTGGGTGGGATCTGTCCGCAAGCTGACATTTTCCAAGGGACCCGGTGTAATCTTTAAGGTGTGGTCTTTGATGTCATCTCCACCCAGTAGTGGTTAATCCCTCCTTCCCCTAAGCTTGTCACATGCCTGCCTCACTGACCTTTTTTTTTGCGGTACTGGGGATTGAACGCAGGGGCGTTCTACCTCCGTGCTACGCCCCCGGCCCTATTTTTTATACTTTATTTTGAAACCGGGTCTCACGAAGTTGCAGAGGGCCTCACTAAGGAGAGAGAGAGAGAGAGAGAGAGACAGGAAGAGAACTGAGGCTGGCCGCGAACCCGGATCCTCCGGTCTCCGCCTCCCAAAGTACTGGGATTACAAGTGTGCGCCACCACGCCCGGCTCTCACTGACCTTCTTTACTGTAACCCGTGATAATTGTTGATTTCTGTGTTTGATTAACTTTTATGATGCTTTGTCTACAGTTTCTATAAAAATAAGGCCCTGGCTACAGAAGGCCTGGAGAATTTATCATCTCTATCTCCTCCCCGACGCCCCCCAGATTTTTTCCCAGATTATTAGATGTAATTATTCTGCAAGTTATTATATCAGACTTCATGTCAATTATCATGCGAGAAGACTATTGATCAGGAAGCTGCCTGGTGCAGCGACCTTCCATGGCAGAAAACAGAATAGAAGCTGGGCGTGGTGGTGCACGCTTGTAATCCCAGTACTTTGGGAGGCGGAGACCGGAGGATCCGGGTTCGCGGCCAGCCTCAGCTTGCTCGCTCTCTCTCTCTCTCTTTTTCTCTCTCTCTCTCCTTAGTGAGGCCCTCCGCAACTCTGTGAGACCCGGTTTCAAAATAAAGTATAAAAAATAGGGCCGGGGGTGTAGCGCGGAGGTAGAATGCCCCTGTGTTCAATCCCCGGTACTACAAAAAAAAAAAAAACACAGAATAGTTTTCAGGGACCTGCCTAAAGCAGCAACCTTCTGTGGTGAGACTACAGAGCAAGTAGCGTCCGCCAGAGCAACCCCAATAGCCTAGTGAGACCATTTCAAAATAAAAAGGACTGGGGGTGCCGGGTGTGGTGGCACACACTTGTAATCCCAGTACTTTGGAGGCTGAGACCGGAGGATCTGGGTTCGCGGCCAGCCTCAGCTACTTAGTGAGGCCCTCTGCAACTGAGTGAGACCCTGTTTCAAAATAAAGAAAAAATAGGACTGGGGGTATAGCCCAGAGGTAGAATGCCCCTGGGTTCAATCCCCGGTACCACAAAAAAAAAAAAAAAAAAGGGGGCTGGGGGTGTAGCTCAGAGGTAGAATGCCCCTGGGTTCAATCTCCCATACCCCCAAAAAAGAATGTGTGGAGGGGGTAACTAGGGGGCTGCCCTCTTGGCTCCAGTGGTCAGGAAGGGGGATGCTGAGGAAGGGTCATCTCAGCTCATCAGTGGCAGGGGAGAGAATCGAGGAGAGGAACTCCCCAGGCAGGGGGCACAGCACATGCAAAGGCCCTGAGACTTCAGCATACTTGGCCAGTTCAGGGCCCCACGAGTCAGGGACAAAATGGCCCATGACACAATTTTTCTAATTTATATTGACAGCAGTCTGGGGAGTATGTGTGGGACTAGATATCGAGGGCAAAGGATGGTGGGGAAGGAATGTAAACTTGGATCAGGCTGAATTACCAATATGGGCCTACTGAGCAGAGATTCCTGATTTAAGGTAGCAGCTTGGGGGTTGAAAGGGTTCTGACAGTGTAGTTGGTTGGTTGACTGCAACATAGAACAAAAGGCAGCCCACAAGAATGAGACTGGTCCTGCTTTGGTTTATGGTAGAGGACAGGAGTCAGGCTCAGGAGATTGCAGGGTTAGAGTGGACTCGTGATCTAAGACCTGCCCACCCACCCCAGGAGGGGGTCCAGAAGACACAGCCTGCATCATGACAGAGAAGCGAGAGCGAGGAAGGCCCAGTGCCCTCTTCCAGGGCACTGTGGTCACTCTCCTGTGGGCCAGCAGTTAGAGTGGGGACTGCAGTGCAGTGGCAGTCACTGGAACCCAGGTGGCAGGGGCCACATGGCCATGCTCAATCGCTAAGCACGAGGTGGGGCAATGAGAACAGCAATCACAATTGTCACACTCAGACCTATGGCCTTGACTAGTGGCTCCGGGTGTCCCTAGCCGGGCCAGTTCATGGAAGCCTTGCTTGACCTGTACAAACAGGAGAGTCTAGGTCCAGGAAACAAAAGTCTGACATGAATCATAAACACAGTTATGCCCCTTAATCAATCCCCAGATTGGGGGACAGTTATAGATGTGGAAGCCCTCAGTTGAAGGGGAGGCCAGGTCCCCTTGAGGAAGGACTCCCCAGATGTATCCTGTTAACCTTTCTCCCAGCCTTCTCCAAGGGGACCTATGACCTTTCGCCAGGGAGCACCGAGGAGAAGGAAATAATTCAGACCATTTGGGGACCACTGGACACTGGCTCTGAACTGACACTAATTCCAGGAGGCCCAAACATCACTGTAGGGACTTATGGAGGTGGAGTGGCCTCACAGTGGGCCATCTCTGGTTATTTCTCTAGTTTTTTTTTTTTTTTTGTGGTACTGGGAATTGAACCCAGGGGAATTCTACTTTGGAGCTACACCTCCAGCCCTGTTTTATTATTTTATTTTGAAACAGGGTCTCACTAAATTGCAGATGGCCTCACTAAGTTGCTGAGTCTGGCCGTGAACCTGTGATCCTCCTGTCTCATTTTCCCAAGTACTGGGAATACAAGTGTGTGCCACCATGCTCGGCTGTTTCTCTAGTTCTAAAATGTGTGATTGGAAGAGACACACTCCACACAGGGCACACCACAGAAGGGAGGGACAGAGGCTGCAGGTGCAAGCTCACAGGTGGAGGAGGAGGGAGAGGCCAGCCCGCAATGCTCACCTGTTCTACCTGCTCACCCCTGGGTGACTAGACTCCACCCACCCGGAGATCTCCTTCCCACCCCAGGCCAGAGGTCCTTGCTCTAATGCGGAGTCAGTGGCTTGTGCAGGGCAGCCAGCCAGGTCCTCTGCCCACACCTGTCACCCTCCTCTCTCCTGCACCCTGAGTGAGATATGGTGGCTCTAGGAAGGCTGTGACCACCTGTTGGGCACAGCCCAAGGGCGGCACACATGCTCAGGTGGCTCCTGCTGGTGTGTGTGTGGGGGCAGCTGCCTGAGAGGTCGGCAGGACCCTGGGCTTTGCTCAATGTCCCTGGCCCCACTGGCCACATTCTGGTGCCCTGTGTCCCTGAGCGTGGACTTGGACCCAAGAGCAGACTGGCTTCTTCCTGTAAACTGGGCTCGTGTGTCCAGTGTGTACCCCCAGGATGTCCCTTATGCTCAGATTGGTGGCTGGGTGGGTATAGAACCTGTTGGCACACAGGTCTACCAGTGGGTGCTGGGTATGGTGAAACTGGTGGGGAGAGTTTTCTGTGTAAGAAATAAAAGATTTTAGCCGGGTGTGGTGGCGCACGCTTGTAATCCCAGTACTTGGGAGGCTGAGACCAGAGGATCCGGGTTCGCGGCCAGACTCAGCTACTTAGTGAGGCCCTCCGCAACTTCGTGAGACCCTGTTTCAAAAATGAATAAAAAATAGGGCTGGGGGTATAGCCTGGAGGTAGAATGCCTCTGAGTTCAATCCCCGGTACC
>PVJS01042008.1:0-17702 GCA_004027185.1 Glis glis | reverse complement strand
GCTGAGACCAGAGGATTTGGGTTCACAGCCAGCCTCAGCTACTTAGTGAGGCCCTCCGCGACTTAGTGAGACCCTGTTCAAAATAAAGAAGAAAAAATAGGGCTGGGGGTGAAGCTCAGAGGTAGAATACCCCTGGGTTCAATCCCCAGTACTGCCAAAAAAAAAAAATCTCTCTAATGGAAGTAAGAACAAGAGTTACCTGTGGCGTGGAAGAATGCTGGGAGAGAAGATGAGGGGAACTTCTGGGGTACTGGGGGTATTCTATAACTTCATCTGGGTGGCAGTTAGAATAGGTAGATGCACTGTCAATTTTCTAAGAATTCTACACTTACTTCTGCCTGCCTGCCTGCTTGCCTCCTTTCTTTCTTCCTTCCTTCCTTTCTTTCTTTCTTTCTTTCTTTCTTTCTTTCTTTCTTTCCTTCCTTCCTTCCTTCCTTCCTTCCTTCCTTCCTTCCTTCCTTCCTTTGGAATTGAACCCAGGAGCGTTCTACCTCCAAGCTACACCCTCCAAGCCTTTTTTATTTTTTGTTTTGAAACAGGGTCTTGCTAGGTTACTGAGCATCTCACTACATTGCTGAGGTTGTCCTCGAACCTGTGATCCTCCTGTATCAGATTCCCAGCTACTGGATTACAGGCATATACCACTGCACCCAACTTATTTGTGTACTTTTCTGAAAGTATGTTATGCTTCAGTAAAAAGTCTACCCCAAAACCCCACAAAAACAAAACAAAAACTCTTGAACAACTGAAATATTTCTAAAGACGCTTTGACCTAAAAATTCTGATATTCTAGGACAGAATCCATTACATAAATGTTCAGATGATCCACATATGGCCCGGGCACATGAACCATTCTCATACCATTAGTGAGACTAGGTTACAGCATTAGAGTTAGAATCAGATATCTACTGACCCCAGTTGTTTAAATAGCACATCTTTCAGAAGTCCCAGGAAGAAATGAAAGGACAGGCCAGAGCCTTCCTTGCTCCAATATTTAACTAAGATCTCTTGTTTTTCCATGGTTCCCTGTCTCTTCTCCTTACCTCATTCCTTGGCTTCTCCTGGTCTCAATATTGGACTGGTTTTTCACACTGCTTTATATAATGGAACCTCTTCTACTCACTAATGCTAATCTGTTCTACCTGATTCTAAGTTTTCTGTATATTCTTAGTTTCAGTCTGGCTCCTGCTACAAGCTGGGTCTGAATAAAGATTATATGGCTGCAAACTAGGTCATTTAGCATCTGGACAAGCTTCTGGTCTCCCTGCCAGTGGAGGGACACACTATGAGACACAGTGGATCCAGAGTACAGACAAGGAAGCAGGCCAGGCCAGATGTCTGCAATAGAGTAATCATAATGGGGACTAAGGCAAGGTTTATAGTCACCCAATAAACGTTAAAAAGGAAAAGGAGAACATATTCACAATACAAGAAGTCTACCTTAACAGACAGCACAGAGTCTTGGAAGCTGGAGCAGGAACTCAGATAAGTGACTGAACGTTTAATTATCAGAATCATCAAAAATGAACACAGAAGAGACGCTGGGAACTGAAAGCCAACTCTGCTTCATCCTGGGATCTCCTGCATTATGTTAAAAACAGAACTAGTCCCCAGGAGGTTGATCTGAAGCTAGAAGGTGAGGATAAGTGGAATCGTCTGAATGATATGATCATCCGGAAAGAAGGACACCTCCATGTTTACACTAACATGACCTCAGGGAAGACACAGGTTAGCTCCTTGGCCGTAAGTAGTTATGTTTGTTTTCTTTCTATTGTAGGACATTACATTGTCTATTAGATTCTAGTTATTATAACTCCTTTAGCTAATTCCGATTTCACCCATGTGCCAGGAATCATAAAAACTCATGAAGAAACAGATTGCTAAAATTCTAATTAATAAATAAGATCCCAAGTGGGAATTTTTTTTACTTTTAAATGAAAAACTATGGAGGCACTCATTTACATGTGATAACTACTAATCTGTTTTGTCTCTTCTTAAATCAGTTTCCCAAGAACATCTCTTAAGAAATAAATTGTTTTCAATTTTCTGTGCTGTATTTGAAAATATGCAAAGACCTTGCATTTATTCTCAAGTATTATTTCAATCTTCTCCTATTTAAACTAACTCGATCTTCCATGAATCTACGTTAACAAAATTTCTCTAATGAAAATGAGCTCTTTTGTCCTATGAGTTATAAAGTATTTTTAATATTAAGCTGGTCATTTAAAAATCTTTTATTCTCTGCAAGTGGTAACTGTTAATATTTAATGTTTACTGAGCTCAAAGAAGTCAGAAATAGAAAGCTAAAACTAAAAGACATTTTTGTATTTTATTATTTGCCTTTCAAAATATGCCATTATGCCTGGAATGAATGGTTCAAACCCAGAGTTTTATCATGAATAATAGTTATGGGAATGAGAAACAATTCAGCACTGTGTATTGGGTTTGAATTTTTGATGAGGTAGTTAACCTCTATTTGAATGTTTTGTTCTTTCTTCATCAAGAAGAATGTAAATTTATCAGTACTCTGCCAATACTAATTATAAAACTAAAATACTTGTACTGCTATGCTATCTCTAGAAGCATGCCATAAAAAAAGGAAATTGTGCCCTAAGTATACCACTCACCTTTGCAAAGACCCCAGTCACAGAAGCACAGAATGAATGTGATACAAAGCCTGAACAAAACTATCACCAGGTGGAAGTACCAACATAGACTTCCCAGATAGTCCAGGTGTTCAGGAGAGCTGAGAGCAGAAGTAATGTGTTTTAATCTTCAAACTGTTGAATATTGAATTGATTTATTTCAAAACATTACAAAGGGCCAGAAAAATATTAATAACTATTATTACTATGCAATGTAGATAGTTGGTGTGTGGAGGTACCGGTGTCCAGTATTTTTCTGACATAGAGCAAGAGGAGAGTAAAGAAAGAAATGTGAAAACACTTAAGGAATGAGCAGTGAAGGAGAAGTCCACCATGGAGAGCGACTGGAGAAACACAGGAGAATAGGAATCATAGCTCCCAAGGGGAAAGAATACCTCCAGAAAGTGTCTTATCTGGTTATTTTAAGGCATTGATGCTTTCCTGTTTCCTAAAGATGAGCAAAATAATATGGATTTTATATTACTTGAATTAAAAATAATTTCCTCTGAAGTACTGGTGTTTTAGCAGACCACTACAATTTTGATGAGGTTAGGACATGACCTAAAAAGTTGCCTGCATTGCAAATCTTCACACAGTTATGCAAAATGTTTGTCCTTCAGTGGATGAAATATATAATGATGTCTATAACAAAAAAGTGGAAATGTTATATAACATGGTAAAATTTTATTTTTTTAAATAAGAGTTTAAAGCCAGGAAAGTATAGCACAATTTGTAGTAAAATATTGTTGAAGCTATGGGAAATAACTATCTCTGAGCATCCAGGCATTTCTAACAAATGTGCTAAAATTAGAAAATGCATTCAGAGAGACTGACATCAGCTTTCAAGGAATCTAAGTGAAGGTGGCGTTTTCTGAGCAACTGCATTGAGCTGCAGAACACTGGTCTCTTAATGGCATGAGCGCTAGTTGAACCATAGTAAATGAAACAATGCCTCACTAAATTCACATTTATTCCAGGTAGTCACGGTCCATACTCCCTAAGACAGGGTGAACTTTACAGCTAAATGAATTATCATGCCAAAAATAAAGTGTAGAGCTGGGTATGGTGGTGCACACCTATAATTCCAGCAAATGGGAGTCTGAGACAGGAGGATTGCAGTTCGAGGACAGCCTCAGCAAGTAGTGCGATGCTCAGCAACCGAGTGAGACCCTGTTTCAAAACAAAAAATAACAAGGGATGGGGGTGTAGCTCAGAGGTGGAATGCCCCTGGGTTCAATCCCCAGTGCCAAAAAAAAAAAAAATCTGGGTGTGGTGACACACGCTTGTAATCCCAGTACTTGGGAGGCTGAGACAGGAGGACTGCAGGTTTTAGGATAGTCTCAGCAAGTAGTAAGACTCTCATCAACCTAGCAAGACAATGTTTCAAAATAAAAAATAAAATAATAGGACTGGGGGTATAGCTCAGAGGTAGAATGCCCCTGAGTTCAATCCCCAGTACCACACACACAAAAAGTAGTATATTTAATTGATGGTAAAGATTCCAAAATAAGGGAGAACCAGAAAAAGAAGAGAGGAAGAAGCAGAAACTTTATTTAAGAAAATAATTCAGGTTACAAATGATATTTTTCAGCCATGCTCCCCCTCAAAAAAATGAAAAGAAAAGAAAAAAAGTCTCATAAAAGAAATCCTACTAATTTCTGCAAAGTCTACATAATAAATATAGACCAGGCCACCGAACCAGGGATGAAACAAATGCTTATGAACATAATGGTCATTCACATCATTCCAAAGAATATAAATAGTTATTTGTTTTAGCCCTAGAAAACATTTGAAGTAAATTTCATAACATGCATTGAAATCAACTCACTACTATTACCAGAAACAATAATGCAGTTGATCACATTTGGCTAGATATAATAGAAATCTTCTTGGGGTAGTATTGCAATCTTCCCATATTATTTTCCTCTCTCCGATATTTGGTGCTGAGTCCACACTGACTTCAAAAAACTGTGTACTCCTCATCCTAACCTGGAGAGTGAGAGGCTAACAATCACAGCATCCTACTTTCTAGACCTTGGCTTAACATGTGACAAAGGCCCAACCAGCCACGGTCCTCCACTGCTCTGGCCATGGGAAACAGCAGAGGAATGGGCAAAACTACAGCTGGGGTGTGAGGTCTGCCTTGCATTATCCCCAGACACTCAAGTCCTCTTTTTCTTTTGTGATGCCAAGTGGGCTGACATAAACCCTTCCTGAAAGAAGCTTATGGTAGTAGAAGAGAGTGAAGCTATAATCACAAGAAAAAAGAAATAAGTGATGGAAAAAGAAAAAATCCTGAAGATTTCAGTTAATCCCTAGATCCAGTCGCTCTCAAATACAAAATAACTAATCTTGACCAGACCGCACCGGCACCTACTGGTGTGACTTCTGCAGGCCACCAACAAAGAAGCCAGTGACCTGTTGTAAAGCCAGCAACTGCAGAGCATCAGCAATGAAAGTGAGCAGCAATTCGCTCTACGCTCGACAGACCTGAATGCCCAGAAGCGTGACCAGAACCTGTGGCAGCACAGCTGATCCCACCCCCTCCCCCAGAGATTAAGAGCAGTGCTCAACGAGATGGTAAGTCAACGAGCCACCCCAGGGAGAGAACATCCAGCCTGGCCACAGGGACTTGCGGGGTCTAAGACTTTAAAGATCGCCCCTGTGGAGGTGGGAGTGGGGTCGACTGTAAGAAGCAATAGACACACAGATAAGCAGACAGCCCCCAGTGACATTCAGATGGGACAGACCTACAGCCCACAGGTCGCAGCACCCTTGCAGGGTTCCTGGGGATTGCCACAGGACACATAGTTGTAGTACCTGGGGAAAAATTAGATCAACCCAGCCTTCTCTGTGGAAAAGGCGGAGTTCCGTGTTTGCACAGAGTCAGATCAAAGTGACATCCACCACTTCTGTGGACAGAGAGAGACACAAGCCCACAGTCCTGCTCTGGAGACACCCACCATATGTGTAGACAGAGAGAGACATAAGGACAGCTCCAGTGGAGAACGCGTAGACCCACGCTTGCAGTGAGAGGGGCACTAGTGGCACTGGGCACCTGCACAGGCAGTGAGAGGCACCAGGCAAGGGTCCCAATCACTGAAGGAGACCAAGAATTGGGCCTGCAAATGGACATTATACCGAGCAAGTGAGAATAACCATTCAGTAAAGGCTATTCACCTGTAAGGCTCACCTAATAGTAAATGTCTACCTCCAGAATAAGATACTATAAAGGGAGAGAGATTAGACATAGGAAAACTACAGAGAGAGAGAGAGCTACCAAAAGCAACAAAGAGATGAACTTAAGAAATGTAAAATCATGAAAAGGAAGAATAGCAAAGAAACAATGAGCTCCCACAACTCCACAACAAAAGAACCCACCAACACAGAAGTACAGAGATTAAAAGAAGGAAAATTCAGAACTTTAACAGTAGAAATGATACAGAATTTCCAACAAGAATTCAGAGAGCACCTGAAAGAAATTAAGGATCAAATTAACAAAGAATCTGACACCCTGAACAGAAATCAAAAAGAAGCTCTGAAAGAAGTGAAGGATGCAATAATTGAAATGAAGGCATCAATACAAACTATCAACAATAGACTAGACCACATGGAAGACAGAATCTCACTCTTAGGAGATGACCTCTCCAAAAATGAATGCATAGTATATAATTTAGAAAAAAACAATTCGACAGCATGAATTGGACATTGAAGAGATCTCTGCCAATGTTAAAAGAGCAAACCTAAGAATAATAGGCATAGAAGAGGGAATAGAAGCTGAAACCAAAGGAATCCATAATCTTTTCAGATAAGGAGGGCATGGAGTGACATATTCCAAATTCTGAAAGAATATAACTTCGGGCCAAGATTTATCTACCCAGCAAAGATATCTATCAAATTTGACAGGGAAATAAAAACCTTCCATGGCAAACAGAAGCTTAAAGACTTTATGTCTTCCAAACCAGCACTAGAGAAAATACTCAAAGAGATTAATTACAAAGAAGAAATAAAGAAATGCCAGAACCAGAGAAACAATGATTTCCATCAAACGAACAACTAAGCAAAGAAGAACAAACACTACCTCAAACAGAAATTAAAACTCAAAATGTTAGGAGTTAAAACTCATCTCTCAATAATCATGCTGAATATAAATGGCCTCAACTCCCCAATAAAACGAAATAAGGTGGCAAAATGGATTAAAAATCATAATCCATCTATATGCTGCCTGCAAGAAACACACCTTACAAGTAAAGATACTCACAAACTAAAGGTGAAGGGATGGAGCATGGTAATCCACGCTAATGGAACTCAAAAACAAGCAGGAGTGGCAACTATGATATCAGACAAATTAGACTTCAAACCTAAATTTATCAGAAGAGACAAAGAAGGTCATTTCTTACTGGTAAAAGGAACAATCCAGCAAGAGGATATAACAATAGTCAACATTTATGCCCCAAACATAGGTGTAACCACTTTCATAAAAGAAACTCTTAGTGACATTATGTCACACATAGATCCCAATACAATAATATTGGGAGACTTCAACACCCCTCTCACACCACTAGATTGATCTTCAATACAAAAGGTCAATAAAGATGCCTCAGACCTAAGGAACACCATAAACCAAATGGACCTAGTAGACACATACAGAATATTCCACCCAACTACAGCTGAATTCACATTTTTTTCAGCTGCTCATAGAACCTTCTCTAAAATAGACCATATCCTAGGCCCAAAGTGAGTACTAGCAAGTTCAAAAAATGTGATATAATCCCCTGCATATTTTCAGACCATAATGGAATGAAATTGGAAATCAACTATAAGAAGACCCAGAGAAACCCATAAACATGTGGAGACTGAACACCATATTCCTGAATGAGGAATGGGTCACAGAAGAAATAAGGAGAAAAATTAAGAAATTCCTAGAAACAAATGAAAACAGAGACACAACATAACAAAATCTCTGGGACACTCTGAAGGCAGTATTAAGAGGAAAATTCATAGCACTGAGTGCCCACATAAGAAGAACAGAAAATCACCAAATAAATAACCTAATGACACACCTCAAAGCCCTTGAAAAACAGGAACAGTCTAACCCCAAAGCCACTAGAAGATAGGAAATTATTAAAATCAGAGCAGAAATCAATGAAGTAGAGAATAAAGCAATACAAAAATAAACAAAACCAAAAGCTGGTTCCTCAAAAATATAAACAAGGCCGGGCGTGGTGGCGCACGCTTGTAATCCCAGTACTTTGGGAGGCGGACACCAGAGGATCCAGGTTCGTGGCCAGCTTCAGCTCTCTCTCTCTCTCCCTCTCTCTCTCTCTCTCTATTTAGTGAGGCCCTCAGCAACTTTGTGAGACCCGGTTTCAAAATAAAGTATAAAAAATAGGGCCGGGGGTGTAACGCGGAGGTAGAATGCCCCTGGGTTCAATCCCTGGTAAAGCAAAATAAATAAATAAATAAATAAATAAGTAAATAAATAAATAAATAAACAAACAAGATAGATAAACCACTAGCCAACCTAACAAAAAGAGAGAGAGAATCAACCCAAATAACTAAAATAAGATAAAAAAGGTGCTATTACCACCAACAGCGTGGAAATCCAGAGGATTATCAGAAACTACTTCAAAAAACTATACTCCAACAAAATGGAAAACCTAGAAGAAATTGACAAATTTCTAGACACATACAACCTTCCTAAATTGAATCAAAGGAGTAGAAAAGGAAAAGAAGAAATGAAACTATCTTTATTTGCAGATGACATGATAGATATTATACTTAGAAGACCCAATGAACTCATCAAAAAGGCTTATAGAACTGATCAACAAATTCAGCAAAGTGTCTGGATACAAAATCAATCTTAAAAAATCAGAAGTTTTTCTATATGCCAACCATAAATCCACTGAAAAAGAAATACAGAAAATATTTCCACTCACAATATCCCCCCAAACAATAAAATACTTAGGAATAAACCTAACCAAGGAGGTAAAAGACTTCTACAAGGAAAATTATAAAACACTGAAAAAAGAAATTGAAGAAGATCCTAAAAGATGGAAAGACCTCCTATGCTCTTGGGTAGGCAGAATAAATATCATTAAAATGGCCATTCTTCCAAATATGATCTACAGATTCAATGCAATACCCATTCAATTACCAAGGTCATTCTTCACAGACATAGAAAAATCAGTCCTTAAATTCATTTGGAACAACAAAAAAACTAGAATAGCCAAAGTAGTTCTCAGCAACAAGAACCATGCAGGAGGGATCACAATACCTGACTTCAAACTATACTACAAAGCCATAGTAAAAAAAACAGCATGGTTTGGCACAAAAGCAGATGCATAGACAAATGGAGCAGAATAGAAGACTCAGAAACAAATTCATACACTTACAGCCAATTGATTTTTAACAAAGGGGCCAAAATATACATTGGAAAAAAGATAGCCTCTTTAATAAATGGTGTTGTCAAAACTGGTTAACCACATGCAGAAAAATGGAAATAAATCCCACTTTCTCACCCTACACAAGAGTCAATTCAAGATGGATCAAAGACATGGAAATTACCCCAGAGACCTTGCAGCTACTTGAAGAGGGCATAAGTCCAACACTTCAACACATAGGCACAGGCAAAAACTTCCTCAACAAAACCACAAAGGCACAAGAAGTTAAAAAGAGGATCAATATGTGGGATTGCATTAAACTGTAGAGCTTCTACACAGCAAAGTAAACTACCAAGAACCTCAACAGAAAACCGACAGAATGGGAAAAGATTTTTGCCAGCTACTCCTCTGGTAGAGGACTAATATCTAGAATATACAGATAACTCAAGAAACTCACTGCTAAAAAAAACAAACAACCCAATCAAAAAATGGGCAAGTGAACTAAATAGGCACATCACAAAAGAAGAAATACAAATGGCCAATAAATGTATGAAAAAATGTTCAACATCATTAGCAGTCAGAGAGATGTAAATCAAAACTACCCTGAGATTTCATCTAACCCCATAGAATGGCAATCATTAAAAACACAAACAATAACAAATGCTGGCGAGTATGTGGAGAAGTAGAAACTCAAACACACTTTTAGTGGAATTGCAAATTAGTGCAACCACTTTGGAAAACACTGTAGAGGATCCTCAGAAGACTGGGAATGAACCTACCATATGACCCAGCCATACCACTTCTAGGTATCTACCCAAAAGAATCAAAACCAATGCATGCATATCTATGTTTATAGCTGCACAATTCACAATTGCCAAACTATGGAACCAGCCAAGATGTCCATCAACAAATGAATGGATCACAAAACTATGGGATATGTACACAATGGAATTTTATGCAGCCATAAAGAAGAACAAAATATGTCATCTGCAGAGAAATGCATGGAATTAGGGAACATTATCCTTAGTGAGATTAGTGAGTCACAAAAAGTGAAAAGTTGGATGCTCTCCCTAATATGCGGAAGCTAGGGAGAATAGGGCATAGGAGGGAGTCCAGACAAAGACGGAGAAAACCTTAGATGAGAAAAGAAGGCGACCTAACTAAGGGAGATGGGAGGGGGGAAGAGGAAACACCCTAATGCACAGGATGTACATACACAAATATATGAAATCAACTACTATGCTGAGCATGAGGAGGGAAGGGAGAGGGAATGGGGGTGGGAATTGGAGGAGGGCTAATTGACTGATGTGTGCATGTACACGTCTACCACCTTGAAACCCATCAAGATGTATTGATTACAATGCACCAATAAAAAATATATAAAAAATACAAAATAAATTTCTTTACTGCCTTTAAGTCAGTATGAATTAAGTTTTAAGAAATGGAAATATTTATACAAATTATTAGTATCAAAGATCAATAATAATAGTTGCATTTGGATAAATTTGTAAGTAACTCATAAGCCTCTTGTGATGAATAAATTTTACTTCTCTGTGACTTTTAAATTGCTACAATAGTAGCTAAATGAAAATTTCAAAGACTTACTACCTTTTATGAACTGCATGCTTGTGTCCCCACAAAATTCATGTGTTGAAACCCAACCTTCTAATATGATGTTATTAAGAGGTGAGGTTTTTTGGGGGTAATTAGAATTAGATAAGGTTATAGGGGTACAGCCCCCTTTATTAAGATTAGTGTCCTTATAAGAGTCCTGAAGTCAGGTGTAGTGATCCCAGTACTTGGGAGGCTGAGACAGGAGGATCACAGATTCTCAGCCAGCCTCAGCAACTTAGTGAGGCCCTCCGCAACTTCATGAGACTCGATTTCAAAATAAAATAGGGCTGGGGGTGTAACTCAAAGGTAGAATGCCCCTGGGTTTCATCCCCAGCACCACAAAAAATACAAAACAAAAAACAAGTAAGAGTCCTGAGACTGAGTGTGTCCTCTTTCTGCCATGTGAGGACACAGTGAGAAATCTGCTATCTATAAAGCAGAAAGCAGCCCTTTGTCAGACATTAAATCTGCTGGTGCCTTGATCCTGGACTTCTTAGGTTCCAGAACTGGGATAAATGAGTGTTCCTTGTTTAAGCCTCTGTTTGTGATATTCACTTTTAGCAACTTGAGTTGACCAAGACAGTACCCTTGATGGCTTCTTTCAAAGAAAGTATGTAATTAGCAAGGAAAAAATACTGAAAAGTGAGCTTTAAAAGAAAAGCTAGTGAGTAGCCAATGACTTCACCACTGAAGAGATTACTAGGGAAAGAGCATTCTCTCATGGACCAATCTGGGCACCGTCTCAATTCTTGTATGATAAAACTGGCTCATTTATGGGAACATAATTGAAAGGATTGGCTTCGTGTGGTCTTGTTTCTTTGGTACAAGGCTAAGTTCCATTCTCTTGATTGCATTATTTCATCCTACTCAACTTCTTTTACCACATCGCTCTGATGAAAGTATTCAAAAATTTCTGGAAACTGAGTGCAGGGTATAAAAGAATTCTCTCTACTATCTTTGAAACATTTCCGTAAATATAAAACTATTCTAAAATTTGTAAAGCTTATTTAAGAGAAAACAATGCATTAATAATAGCTTTTTAGGTAGGCATTTTCAAAACATTTCACCAACAATTGTAAATCCATAGTCCAATAATTTTAGGACATTGAAAAGGATAAGGATGTAAAATGCTCATATAATTATATTTTGTATCAAGTGTTTTCCTCAGATAAAAAGAAAAATGAGATTTTCTTAGACACAATTTTTCCTATTCTTTTTCAACGCATGACCCTGAACCACAAGAAACAAAATATTTTAAAGAAATTTAGTGAAGCTTAGTCATAAGCTGTCATGTTCACAGGGGGCATCTTTGGCATTTTGGTTGCAACAATTCTCTTGTAAAATAACACCCTTTTATGTATTAAATATTACTAATATTTTGTCTCCTTCAGTTGTTATAATAACCAAAATAGCCCCACTTATTTACAAACTCCTGCTGGGAGGAGGTGCCATCTGGTACCACTGGACCAATTCCTATTTGTAGAAAGGGGTAAACAGAAGTCCAGAGAAGTTAAATGGCTTAAATAACATCACAGAGCTAATAAAGTTCAAGCTAGTAGGCAGGTTTCTTAATAATATTCCAAAACTACATGAATGTTTTTAGCATTATAGAGTTCAAGTTTTTAGCATCTTTGGTGTTTGAGTTAACTGTGAATTAATAACCCAATTTTCCAAAGAAGAAAGTCTAAAACCTGTGTGGAATTGACCAACTACAAAGTCAAATTTAGTAAATGCTTTTAAATTACTGAGGGTTTTTTTTCATTTTTACTCTCTACTAATATGAGCATATATCTCATGACTTATAGGGATGACTTAAGAAAATGCTTAAGGATTCAAAGCAAGTAATATATAAAGCAAGCAGTGGGATGGGGAAAGACCCCATTTCTTTCCAGCAAAGCCACAGTAGATAAATGACTTCCAGGACAAGATTAGTGGGAACAACCTGCTCTATGGCTGTGGATCCAAAAGCAGAATTGTATATTCCATACTGGACTGGCTAGACCACCTCCTGTGTAAAGATTAAGAAAATGTAGGTCCTAGGAAAAGATACCGAAGGACAACGTGTATTAGTCAACGTTTTGTCACTATGACCAAAATACCTGACATAAACAACTTAAAAGAGGAAGACTTGCCGGGCGTGGTGGCCCACGCTTGTAATCCCAGTACTTGAGAGGCTGAGACAGGAGGATCACAGGTTTAAGGACAGCCTCGGCTACTTAGTGAGGCCCTCCGCAACTTAGTGAGACCGTTTCAAAATAAAGAACAAAAAGTAGGGCTGGGGTGTAGTCCGGAGGTAGAATGCCCCTGGGCTCAATCCCCAGTTCCACCAAAAAAAAAAAAAAAAGAGGAAGGCTTTATTTGGCTCATGGTTTCAGAGGTTTCAGTCAGTCCATGGTCATCCTGCTCCAAGTCAGAAACACCATGGGGGAAGCATATGGCAGAGGAAAGTTGCTCAATCCATGCAGCGGGGAAGGAGAGAGAGAGAGACAGAGAGAAAAGCCAGGAACAAGATTTATTACACAAGGACATACTCCCAAAGACCCACTCCCTTTTACCACATCCCACTTTCCACCACCTCC
Source organism: Glis glis (assembly GCA_004027185.1). Taxonomy (NCBI): domain Eukaryota; kingdom Metazoa; phylum Chordata; class Mammalia; order Rodentia; family Gliridae; genus Glis; species Glis glis. Next base: position 4,481 of record PVJS01042008.1, on the reverse strand, counting down.
TAATATTCCATTCAGATTATGAATCTCTCAAGGGATTAATCCACTGATGGGGTCAGAAGCCTCATAACCCAGTCAGTCACTTCCTGAAGCTCCACCTCTGGACACTGCTGCCCCGGGGACCAAGCCTTCAACACATGAGCCTTTGGGGGAGCATTCCAGCCCCAAACCATGACACAAGGGAAGGGAAACATAAGCCTGAAGACTCAGAGAAAGGATAAGACTGTGAACTATGCATACTGCAGAAGCAGAAAAACTCCTCGAAATTCTCAGTCTCACAAAAGACAAATTAGAATCTTAGACAAAAGGTACTACTACTCATAGCCGGAAGTGGTGGCACATGTTTGTAATCCCAGTATTAAGGAGGCTGAGACAGGAGGATCGCAGGTTCACAGCCAGCCTAAGCAACTTAGTGAGACCCTGTTTCCAAATAAAACATAAAACAGGTCAAGGGATGCAGCTCAGAGGTAGAATACCCATGCGTTCAATTCCCAACACCAAAAAAATAAGTAAAAAAGGTGCTTATGTCGCAGTTATAGAACAATGAACATTTATATGCCGATAAGCACAGCATCAAAAAATGTATAATAAAATCTATCAGAACATGTAAATTGAGGGGAAGCCCTACAATTTTCCATAGAATAATTTAACATTTCTTATGTGCCTTTGTGTGTTCAGGCTGCTCTAACAAAATATCATCAAATTGATAGCTTATAAATAATGGACATTTCTCATATTTCTGGGAGCTAAGAAGTCCAAGATGAAGGTACCAGCAGATTCAGTACCTGAAAAGGGCCCACTTTCTTTTTCATAGAGGATGCATTGTAGCTGTGTGCTTGCATGGTAGAAGGTTGAAAGAGCTCCCCGGGGCCTATACAGGCTCTGCTCCTATGACCCAATCACCTTCCAATGGCCCCACCTCCTGGCACCATTATATTAGGGATTACATTTACACATATGAATTTGGGTCCCAGTGTGGTGTGGTTCACACCTGCATTCCCAGCTACTCTGGAGGCTGAGGCAGGAGAATTGCAAGTTCAAGGTCAGCCTGGGAAACTTAGTGAGACCCTGTCTCAAAATAAAATAAAAGAGCTGGGGATGTAGCTCAGTGACAAAGCACTTGCCTAGCATGCATGAGGCCCTGGTTCAATCCCTAGTAATGCAAAAAAGAAAAACGAATAGAAAAAAAAACTGTAAATTTTGGGAAGACATGTGGTCCCACAGGTCTCCTGCTCTGCTGTGGTGGTTCTTTGCTGCCCCCTCTTGTTTCTAGGAAGCAATTTCTCAGGTCATGGCTTAAGCCTCTGGTGGGTCTTAGCTTTTAATAATATAAGAGTTCCAAAGGATTTTCAGTACTAATATCCTCACACATAGCTAAAGAAAATTTGCCAACTGTAAAACCAGGATATATATTTTTACCGAGTAGCTTAAAGTGTTAACTTCAGTTCAGTGCTTTTTAGATTATCTTTAGTTTTCTAAATAAAAGCATTTAAGGTATAAACATAATGAACTTTTCCAATAACTCAGCAATCATGACATTTTTGACTCATAAACAGCTCTGAAATCAGATAACGATCGCCCAGAAGAGTGCCTATTCAGAGGGCATCTGCCAGGACCTTAATGTGCTTCATGATCCGTTGTCAAGGAAGGACTTGGTGCACCAGCCGAGGGCAGTGCTATCTGCAGAGAGCCTCAGCGGTCCACGCCTTCAGAAGCCTTGGCTTACCACAAGCCGCCATGCCCCTTCTGGAAGCCCACACCAATGGCTAATCAATGCTGGCATATGAGGCCCTGGCCATCTTAGCTGCACTCGGGGGACTCTAAAATGCCACTCTACCTCCCTGTAATGTCCTGAGGAGTCAGTGGAGACTACAACTGTGCCTGCCCCATAGCACAACTTCTCCCCTGTGCACTCCTGTCTCCTTCCTCTCCCTGCTGCTGGTATTGATCTCAAGGGCACTGCTTTAAAAACATCCTTATAAGCTAGGCGTGGTGGCGCACGCTTGTAATCCCAGTATTTGGGAGGCTGAGACCGGAGGATCCGGATTCGTGGCCAACCTCAGCTACTTAGTGAGGCCCTCTGCAACTTAGTGAGAACTGTTTCAAAATAAAAAGAAAAATAGGGCTGGGAGTGTAGCTAGGAGGTTGGGAGAGTGGTAGAAAAAAAAGTGTTTGTTGTGGTCTTTTTTTTTTTACTTAAGCTACTCCATCTTATCAGATATATATCTGATAAGATGGAGTAGCTTAAGTAAAAAAAATATATATATATATATATATAATTTTTTTTTTTTTTGCGGTACCAGGGATTGAACCCAGGAGCATTCTACCTCCAAGCTACATACCCGGCCCTATTTTTTATCCTTTATTGAAACCGGGTTTCATGAAATTGCTGGAGGGCCTTAGTAGCTGAGGCTGGCCGCGAACCCAGATCCTCTGGTCTCCGCCTCCCAAGTACTGGGATTACAAGCGTGCGCCACCACGCCTAGCTCTATCAGCTATATTTTTATGGGTGTTTCTAAAAGTGTTATCTCTAGAAGGAAATAGACTGACACCAGAAGTTGCTTGTGGGGAAAGGAATTTGTTGGGAATTTGGAAGACAAAAGTAGAAGAGAGGATTAATGTTTGGTGACCAACAATTGCTCTCATGCAAAAAGTAGTCTTTTTGCTTTTTTACATGAGAGCAATTGTTGGTCACCAAACATTAAGATGTAAGACAATAATCCAAAAGTCATAGTGAGCCAAAACACACTACTCAAGCATACTCATCGCCAATTCTTGAAAAAGAAGATATGAACAGATGCAGCCTTCAACCCTCAGGCCCTCTTCAAACGCTAATGATCTCTATCCCATCCTTCAGGTCATGCACCTGAACTTCATCCTGTACTCTGATGCTTTGATATCTCTGTCACTAAACTAGCCATTCTTACCAGACTCTTCTCTCCTCTAGCTTTGACTTGGAAATGCATTAACCACTCTACTTTGCTACTTGTTTCTCATTTGCTATGTGTGTTTCCCTTAGGTCTAATTTCTATATTCCAATCACTTACTATTGATTTTTTCCTGATGCCTGCTTATTCCAAAGAAATGAATACTGTTTTTTACAATTGAAACATCTATCTTTTACCTAAAAAATGATGCTATTTTGACACATTCGTTTGTTTTGATATTTTGACCTAAGTTTCCAAAATAAACACTTTATGGGTTTATCTGTTCTATTTTTATATTTCAATTAAGAATTAAATTACCTCTCTCTCTCTCTCTCCCTGTCTCTCTCTCTCTCTCTACTTAGTGAGGACCTCTGCAACTTCATGAGACCCGGTTTCAAAATAAAGTATAAAAAATAGGGCCGGGGGTGTAGCACGGAGGTAGAACGCCTCTGGGTTCAATCCACAGTACCGCAAAAAAAAAAAAAGAATTAAATTACCATGGGAGCACAGGGGAAGAACCTGCCTGTGGCATACTGTGTACAGTGCACTGTTCCAAGTGTGCAAAGATCAACCTTTAACAGGCTATGTAAGGTTTACCCCCCAGTACACCCTCCAAAAAGACAAAAACAAAAAATATCCCTCAACTTATAATTTATTGTCTGTTTCAAAGTCTCATCATTAACTATTATGACTTCCTACTTTTTCTAAGAAGACAGAAAATCTGTTCACTAATTATTTATCTGAAATGTAACTTGTTCTGTGGACAAAATTTAGTCCTGTAAATCTTTAACTTTCCAAATTCCTGTTAGGAAGTGCTTCATGAGCTCTTTCCTCCTTTCTCAGACAGTTCCAGCAGAGGATGACACGGTTTCCTTGTCCTTTACCCATCTCCCACCCTTTTATCCCACTAAGTTTCTTGTTAGGCTTGAATTGAGTCTATTTTTAAAGTGAGATTGTAATTTCCCCTCAAGAAATAATTTCAGTGTATAAATTATTGTATTTATACACTCTTATGTATAATCCATGTAATAGACTGATTTCCGATTTGTCTCATTTTATTCTCCATAGAAATATAGACCCCCAAGCTACCAGGTTTTGAAAAAAGAAATGTATATTTTAAGTGTTTCCCCAAGTCATTTTTTTTATGTTTTTATTGGTGCATTGTAGTCTCACATCACAATGAGTATCAGTTTGGTGTTAACATACATGCACACAGCTCTTGGTGTTTCCCCAAGTCATAACCCACCATAGAATGTGATATGTGTTGTTTTGTTTCAGGAGACAGAAAGTCCTGAGGCCATATAAATTTGAGAAACATTGGATTAAACAATGTTAAATAGGTTTATTTGTGGCAGGATTTCTCAAAGCCTTTAAAAAGTAATGTGTGAAGCCAGATGTGGTGGTGCATGCTTGTAATCCCAGTACTTGGGAGGCTGAGACAGGAAGATCGCAGGTTTGTAGTCAGCCTCAGCTACTTAGTGAGACCTTCTCCAAGTTAGTGAGACCCTGTTTCAAAATAAAGAATAAAAATAGGGCTAGGGGTGTAGCTTGGAGGTA